>MJUU01040803.1:71586-95730 GCA_002080025.1 Modiolus philippinarum
TCAGGGCATGTTCTCTTAAACAGGTACTTGAATATTGATGAAATTATACACAGTTGTAGTATACCACCTGAAGATGTGCATGAAGTTATATGGTTTCTGTCTGAAATTTTGAAGGGGAGATAATTAGTCTTTGAATATATATATTTTGAAAAAAGGGGAGGTATATCATTGTGTCCATACTTATATTGTGTCCACAACTGAACTGTGTCCACACACACTTAATTTTGCACTTACCATATTGATTCAGGGTTCAGTTAGCGGGGGGTATAACTGGCTGCCATCGGCGACAGCTCTAGTTTAATTAGAAAATTCAAGATTACTGTATTCCAACTAATTAGCACCCCTTGTGGTACTAGTATTTCAAAGTCAAAATGCAAAAGCACCGCCTTCTAATATCCGAAATTGCCTAAGTTTACCTATCTTTACATATCTGATAGAATAGTGTGTAGGGGGTATATTAATTTAGAAACATGCTAATTAGACATGGTAAAATTCCGGTTTTGCCAATTTCAATAGGCTCCCCTGTTTATAAATGTTGCAAGCACCTTGGACTCTTATAAGGCGAATAAGGTAATTACTTGGGACCAGGGGATTTACATAGTCATTTTTGGGGACTCTGTATTGAAAAATTTCTTTTCTTTGGAATTTGTTATTAGATTGTTGCACAAACCATGTAATTGTCTTCATTGGACTCCAGGGTCAGACCTCCCTCGGACCCACTTTATCTATGAAACTTATGCATCTTGAATGATATATTTATGTATATATTTTTTTTGTTTAACTTTACCCGCATGTTATAGATAATGTGGTTAGACTTATAGATTTTCGCACTGTATACCATTACAATGTAAACTTAATAGTAATACACGTAATATTTGTAAACAAAGTATGATGGTTTACTAAATGACTTTATCAAAGGAATGTAATTTTGATTTGACAACTTTCCATCTTTAATGAACTGTTTCCTAGGTATTATAAGCACTGCAAAAATATATTCTATATCACTATAAATTTTTTTTGACATTTTTACAAATTTCTTTTCTGGTTTGCTTTGTACAAAATGTATATGCTGTCAGAAGAACAAGACATAGTTGTACCTTGTACAAATGATTTAATTCATACATGTATCAATTGTTTGGTATCACGTCACCCAAATGTGGTTAAGGCATATTATCGTCCTTAATTTGGGAATAATACTTTTACCTTGTAAGTCCTTATACCTGCATCCTCTTGTAGTATCTAAATGATAAAATATATCTATTAATACTTCATTAGTGTCATTGAGTAATCTTATTTTCATTAATTGAAGTTCTTGTGCCAGTTAATAAGCAATATAATATTATAATCTGTGAGCCTCTTGTTTATTTACTTTTATGTTTATTTCCAGATCACCATTAAGTACTGGTGTTGGTGGATTACCACCATGTTGCCAACCAACAGCTTCAGTAGGGCAGACTGCTGGACCTCCTCCACCCATCCCTACTCGCCCATCACAGCAGCCTACATTTTCCAGATACTCTTCACCTTACAATTACAGCAGTCCTTATAGTATGGGAATGTATGGTGGTGGATACAATAGTCCCTATGGTNTTTAAAACATATTTTTAGCATATTTTTTAATATACTTTCAAAGGGCAGAAGGGGAAAACTTTGGTTGTCAGAAGGGCAGAAGGGGAAACACAAAAGGGGCAGGTTTTTTTACCCTTCTGAAAAAGGCTAGGGAAATCCCTATATTTCATACATGTATCAATTGTTTGGTATCACGTCACCCAAATGTGGTTAAGGCATATTATCGCCCTTTATTTGGGAATAATACTTTTACCTTGTAAGTCCTTATACCTGTATCCTCTTGTAATATCTAAATGATAAAATATATCTATTAATACTTCATTAGTGTCATTGAGTAATCTTATTTTCATTAATTGAAGTTCTTGTGCCAGTTTATAAGCAATATAATCTTATCATCTGTGAGCCTTTTGTTCATTTCCAGATCACCATTAAGTACTGGTGTTGGTGGATTACCACCATGTTGCCAACCAACAGCTTCAGTAGGGCAGACTGCTGGAACTCCTCCACCCATCCCTACTCGCCCATCACAGCAGCCTACATTTTCCAGATACTCTTCACCTTACAATTACAGCAGTCCTTATAGTATGGGAATGTATGGTGGTGGATACAATAGTCCCTATGGTGGAATGTATGGTGGATACAGCGGAGGGTATGGTGGATATGGTTATGGACAGTATGGAGCTAATGGAGGGGAGTACAATAGTTTTGCAAGACAGGCTGAAGAAAGTTCACGACAAGCATTTCAGTCTGTAGAAAGTATTGTTGGTGCCTTTACATCAGTTAGTATGATGTTAGATTCCACTTTTCAAGCAGTGTATAATTCGTTTCGAGCTGTTATTGGTGTTGCAGACAATTTTTCAAGACTAAAACAACAATTATCCTCTGTTTTTTCAGCCTTTGCACTTTTTAAATTGATTAGATATCTATACAGAAGGGTTTTAGTTTTGTTACGATTGCGACCTGCAATGGAACCAGATGAGGCCTGGAGTGAAGCCGCTGAATCAATGATACCAGCAGCATCTGGAGATGGTCCAAAGAAGAGCACCTGGCCAATCATGCTGTTCTTTGCCATTATCATGGGAGGACCATACTTGATTTGGAGGCTCATTTCAAGTGTTACACAGAACCCAGGTATTATTTTTAAAAATATCAAAACGACATCAAAAGAATAACAAGAGGAACAAAATAAATGTAAATTTCATAAATTAAATGAAATTCAGAGACTCGATAAAAATCACCAAAGAATGGAAGACCAAAGACCAATAGAACTTAAGATATGAAAATTTACATCACAAATATTAACATTCAAAGCTGAAGCAACCACATTGACACTCATAATAAATATAGATGTAGATTGTAGAGTGACATTAGGTGCCCCAGAAGGAATAAGTATGTCTTACTCAGTATACTGTGCTCCTCACATTGTCAGTTAGGCAAAAGATGCAGAATGAATGCCTTTTAATGCCAAGACAATAATTCTAAATTATGAGCAAAGTCAATAACATTTGAACTAACGGTCTTCAATAATAAATGCAAACTCTCATCGCAAATTAAACGAACATATGAAAAAAATTAAATATTTTTTTGAAAAATCTCGGAATTTATTTTCATTCTGCTATGAAATTTAAGATGGCTTGCTAAATACAGTAGAACTTCGATGCCTTGAACTGCAATAGCTCTAACACCATGGATGTCTCCAACCCATTTTTTGGTCCCCTTGTTTAAGAACTGGATAGTTCAAACACCTGTCTAAGTCAAACTGTTTTCATCGTTCCCTTGGGTGTTCAAGCCATCCAAGTTCGACTGTATGTCATTTTCTATTATATCCTATTTGAAGAGCATATTAACTGTTAAGTTTGTCTTTAGATCAAGTTAATTGTTTTAAAACATTCATACCTCTGTACAATATTGATAATGATCATGATCCAAGATGGCTATTGCCTATTAAGTTTACATTGGAAGCTTTTGTAGAAAAATATGACTGCTGCATGATGAAACTAGGGTGTAATTTCCATTGCTCAGACACCAAAGGGATTGACAAAAACAGTTCGAGCTAGATGGGTGTTGGAGCTATCGATGTCGAACTTTGTTTAAATTTGGAAAGGCTTCAGAAAAGGACTCAGAGACATCCATGGTGTATGACTTATCTGATGGCATGTTGGTCCTTTAATAATTGTATGATTTTGATTCCAATACTTCAGAAGTTCTTGGCATATGGTTTTTCCCTTGCCTGTCTTTCCATCACTGTGTCTCTATATCATTCCTTAACAGACAGTTTTTGTCTTGCCCGCGACGAAAGGCACGGAAAGCAAGACATATGCATACAAAGTATGACAGCGACAGCAGCGGCCACGATGTAAACTTTCATGTTAAGTTTTTGTGATTAGGTCATATTCTCAGTAACTATAAGTGGTAGGTCAATGATATTTGGTATATAAGTTGGTCTTGAGTAGTACATGACAGTCTGCTAAATGGCTTTTGTCTGTGACCTCAATTTCACGGTCCAATGAACATGTTAAGTTTTTGTGCTTAGTTTAGTTTCTCAGTTACTATAAGTGGTAGGTCAATGATATATGGTATGTAGGTTGGTCTTAGGTAGTACATGACAGTCTGTCATATGGCTTTTGTCCTTGACCTCAATTTCACAGTTCTGTGAGCATGTTAAGTTTTTGTGATTAGGTGATTTTCTCAGTAACTATAAGTGGTAGGTCAGTTATATTTGGTATGTAGGTTGGTCTTGAATAGTACATGACAGTCTGCTATCTGGCATTTGCCTGTGACCTCAATTTCGCAGTCCAATGAATATGTTAAGTTTTTGTGCTTAGTGTAGTTTCTCAGTTACTGTAAGTGGTAGGTCAATGATATATGGTATGTAGGCTGGTCTTAGCTAGGTAGTACATGACAGTCTGTCATATGGCTTTTGTCCTTGACTTCAATTTCACAGTCTAGTGAGCATGTTTTTGTGATTATGTCATTTTCTCAATAACTATCAGTGGTAAGTCAATGATATTTGGTTTAAAGGTTGATCTTGGGTAGTACATGACAGTCTGCTATATTGCTTTTGCCAGTTACCCTATTTTTACAGTGTAGTGACATGTAACGTTTTCTGGCTTAGTCAGTTTGAGATTTCACATCAATTTTGTGACCAAGTAGGGACAGGCAAGACATCAGTTTGGGTCCACACTTGTCTGAACTTTCCGGAGACCACTTGTTATATTGAATTTATGTTTTGTGTTTGAGTATACCTGAATGAGTTACAGATTGAGTTTTGCCTAGATTTATCAATTTGATCTTAACTCATTCATGAACTGAGGATTGCTTGTGTTACACCCTTAGCTTCCCACCTTAGCATCGAGTTACACATCTGTTTACGGTAGGTAGAATGGTTAAAGTCCATTCCTGCTTACTGACGTGTCCCTCATTAACCATATTACCTAACTTTGTATAATGCATTTTTGTGTGACAGGTGCAATGCATGCTTTGGATGCTGTCTGTGACCTACATTTTACGCATGAGAGACTCAGTTAGGTAGAACAGTTAAAAGTACATTCCCACTTGCTGACATGTCCCACATTAACCATAATGCTAGGCATGACGCATTTTGGTATGACTGCTGCAAATCATGCGACCTACATTTTATGCAAGAACCACTCTATTAGGTAGAATGGTTAAATTGCATTTCTGTTCACTGACATGTTCCACATGTGACAAATATAATAAGAAACATGAAATTTATTAGTGCTAATCTATTTGTAAAATTTACCATGTGTATACAGACCTGTCAAGTCTCATGCTTTAGGCGTGAGAGTCACACTTTCCAACTCCAAATCACGCTCTCATGCTCATCCCTTTCAATGTCATTTTTTTTAAAAATTTTCATGAAAAAATATATTTCAAATAGGAAAATGATCTTTTCATGATTAGAAAAACCAGAAATTGTGGTTGTTTCATATATTTTTTAATACAGCTAGTTCATTTCGAGTAAAACACAATTTTTTATTTGAGGTTGCAGATATGAAAGCAAATTTCATTTTCTTTTCTTTTTATGACAAAAAATTACCTCAAATTCTTTGCTACGTGATATGCAGTTTCAGAATGCATCATTTTGCGTCTTCGAAAAAAATCTTGCAAGGCGCAAGAACTGGGAACTTAAAAACCCCCTTGACAGCTCTGTGTATATATTTTGGCCATTACACAAATGGAATAAACTGAGACAATGTAGCATAATGAGATGATGTTAGGACTTAGGAGATGATGGCTGTTGTCTATGTTGCTATTTGAAATTCAAAATTTCATGAAAAAATAGTTTTTAGCTTTTAGATACTTTCTTTATATTTGTTTAACTTGGAGTTAAAGATTGAGTTTGTCTAGATTCATTTACTTTTGTAGGAGTTATAACCAATTAGACATTAAATTTTCATGAATTGAAAGTTTTTGTAGACTTTTTTTGAAGACTTCTGGAGATATTTTCCAGATTTTTTAACACTGCTATAGATATTGATTTAAAATATTTGAATATACCCTAATGACTTATAGTTGAAGTTTCAGTTTGGTCTTAATTAATTTTTTGATTTTTGTATTACAGTCATTGCTAGATTTGGTATTTTATTGTTTCCATTTATTTAAATGGATAAACAGTTATGAGAAAGGCATTACAAATCTTAGTTTTATATTGGAATCAGGGAAGATTACTGAAACATGTTGAATAGCATTGAATTTTTCAGAGAGCACTTATTTCTTCCTTTTATGTAGTTATAAGCATGATAATTGTAATGACATGACGATGCTAAAACTCAACAGGAAAGTAGATTTGAAGCCCCATCACATGTTTTATTGTGTGGTTGGAGTTGTCTCTGTGGTCAAAACTCCCATGAGCATTTTCAAAAGTTGGCGGGGATGTTTTTGCATAAAATAGTTATTCAAGTGCTAATTATCAAGAATTTTCTATTCATTTTGTTTCTTTTTTCATAGCAGAAATTTGTTGCTGTCTTTTGTGCATTGTTTTAACTTCTGTTTATATAATATGCTTTTCAGTTTTCCATTTTAGGGATCTATATTTTTGTCTGCATTGGCAGATCCAATGGGGGGGGGGTTCCGGGGTTGGAACCCCCCTTTTTTCTGGACCATCATGTATTTTTTAATGAATATCCTAGTGTTTTACTAAGAAATACCCCCAAATAATTGTTGTGCCTCGCTCCGCTCGGCGATATATTCTTAAAATTCTTCTTGGAACCCCCCCTTTTCAAATTGCCTGGATCCGCGCCTGGTCTGAATTTTCTGCTTCTTACTGTTGATTTATATACATTTCCTTTAGCAGTCCTATCTTTGTACCTCTAGTACTTCTTCTGAATGGTTATTTTACCAGTATCTTCATTGTAAATACTTCAGCTCTCCAAATCAGAACTGAAACCAACCATAACAGTTAATTACGAATGCAGTTGTTATATTGTGTCAGGAGTGCAACACAATAATAGGTTAATACTATTAACTAGAATATATATTTTTACAACTTGTATTCAAACTTAAATTATAAAATTCTTTCACAAATGGGCAAGACATGTTCCAGACATAAAAGTAAATAGCAGAATGAGAAAAAATGATAAAAATACTGAGCATTTTTTAAAGCTGAAAAACATTTCCTTGGGCTAAAACATTAAAAAAAATCTTGTATATGAAAAGCTGTCAATATTTTTTTACATCTGTACATAACTTTTAATACTAATAATTGATATATTAACAACAAAGTATATAAAAATGAGTACTTATTGAAAAATATAAAAGTTAATTTAAACTGGATTGAAAAAGTGTTGCACTCCTGACATGAAAAAGATTGTCCCGTGGACTTGGAATGTTTTTATTCTGAAATCTTTTTAGAAAAATCATGTCTATAACACTGCATCATCTGAAAAATAAAGTGAAACATTATATTGAGAATATCACATAAAAGTCAAAATGTTGCACTCCTGACAATGAGGGGTATGGTAACTTAACTGTCCCTGAAACATTTACAATTGCTACTAGCATTTATTTTTTCTTTTATTTATTTAAAAGATATTTTACTAAATGTTTTGATTTCTTCTGCATTTGAATTGCCATTAATAAATTCAATAATACATATAATTACAAAATATTTGTACTTATTCTGTTGCACTCTTGACATGATACCACATTTTTTAGCTCACCTGACCCGAAGGGTCAGTGTGAGCTATTACCATCACTTGGCGTCCGTTGTCAGTCCGTTAAACTTTTCACATATTCATCTTCTCCTCTGAAACCACTAAAGCAAATTCAACCAAACTTTACAGGAATGATGTATGGAATGTCCTTTACAAAGATTGCTCATTTCGTTCTGATCCGATTAAAAAAATGGCCGCCAGTGCGGAACTTAGGTTTAACATTGGACCCTATGGGGAAAATCAGATTTTCATCTTCTGCTCTGTAAAGGCTGAAGCAAATTGAACCAAAGTTTACAGGAATGATGTACTTAAGGTCCTTAACAAAGATAGCTCATTTCTTTTCGATCCGAAGAAAAACATGGCCGCCAGCACGGAACATGGTTTAACATTGGACCCTATGGGAAAATCACATTTTCATCTACTCCTCTGAAAGCACTGAAGCAAATTCAACCAACTTTACAGGAATAATGAATGGAAGGTCCTTAACAAAGATTGCTCAATTTGTTCTGATCCAATAAAAAACAAGGCCACCAGGGCGGAACTTAGGTTTAACATTGGACCCTATGGGAAAAATCACATTTTCATCTTCTGCTCTGAAAAGGCTGAAGCAAATTGAACCAAACTTTACAGGAATGATGTACTAAACCTCCTTTAAGATTGCTCATTTCGTTCCGATCCGAAGAAAAACATGGTGGCCAGCACGGAACATGGTTTAACATAGGACCCTATGGGAAAATCACATTTTCATCTACTCCTCTGAAAGCATTGGAGCAAACTCAACCAAACTTTACATAAATGATGTATGGAAGGTCCTTTACAAAGATTGCTCATTTTGTTCCGATCCGATAAAAAACATGGTCGCCAGTGCGGAACTTAGGTTTAACATTGGACCCTATGGGAAAAATCACATTTTCATCTTCTGCTCTGTAAAGACTGAAGCAAATTGAACCAAAGTTTACAGGAACATCGTTTAACATTGGACCCTATGGGAAAATCATAATATCACCTTCTCCTCTGAAACCACTGAAGTATATTTAAACATACTAGTAATTAACAAGAATGATGTACTAAAGGTCCTTAACAACGATAGCTCATTTTGTTTAGATCTGATAAAAAACATGGCCGCCAGGGCGGAATTTAGGTTTAACATTGGACCCTATGGGAAAAATCAAATTTTCATCTTCTCCTCTGAAAGCGCTGAAGCAAATTCAACCAAACTTTGCAGGAATGATGTACTAAAGGTCATTGACAAAGATTGCTCATTGGGTTTGGATGCGATAAAAAACATGGCGCCAGTGCCGAACATCGTTTAACATTGGACCCTATGGGAAAATCAAATTTTCACCTTCTCCTCTGAAACCACAGTAGTATATTCAACCAAATTTTACAAGAATGATGTAGTAAAGGTCCTTAACAAAGATATCTCATTTTGTTCAGATCTGATAAAAAACATGGCTGCTAGGGCGGAACTTAGGTTTAACATTGGACACTATGGGAAAAATCACATTGTCATCTCCTGCTCTGAAACCAATGAAGCAAATTCAACCAAACTTTAAAGGAATGGTGTACTAAAGGTCCTTGACAAAGATTGCTCATTGGGTTCCGATCTGATAAAAAACATGGCTGCCACAGCTGAACATAGATTAACATTGCGCCCTATGGTAAAATCACATTTTCACTGTCTCCTCTGAAACTACTGAAGTAAATTCAACCAAACTTTACAGGAATGATGTACTAAAAGTCCTTTACAAAGATTGCTCATTTTCTTCCGATCTGATAAAAAACATTGCTGTCTGCAAGGAACTTAGGTTTAACATTGGACCCTATGGGAAAAATCACATTTTCATCTTCTCCTCTCCACTGTAATAAATTCAACCAAACTTTACAGGAATGATGTACTAAATATCCTTTACAAATATTGCTCATTTCATTTCGATATGGCAAAAAACATGGCCTCCACTGCAGAACATAGTTTACATCAGAGCCTGGTATGAGAAAGCCATCCTTTTCATCATCTTCTCTGAAACTATTCAAGCAAATTTAACTAAATGTATGGAAGGTCCTTTGCAAAAATTACTCATTTCAATAGGATCAGACAAAAACATGGTTGCTAAAGGAGAACATAGCTAAATATTAGCCCCATTGGTAATAAACATATTTTTGGTCATGCATGGCAATATTAGAAGCATTTTGTCAGGTGAGCGTTACAGGCTCAGTCTCTGAGCCTCTAGTTTGAGCTAACAACAGAGTTACATCATAAGCTTTTCTTGGAAATAAAAAGTACATATATTGATTTTTTTTAAACAACAGTAAATTCTTTTAAAAAGTTTTTCATTTTTCTTTTGTAGACAAATATTTAAAAAATAAGCAATTTTTGCAAATGAAACAAAAAGGTGTTGCACTCCTGACATTTGAAGCAACATTTTGATGTGGCATGTGGCTATTTTTCTAGATATCTTTTAGATTTTGGCACAATAATACAAATTGTCATCACAAACAATAAAAAACCACCAAATACACCAAAAATGTTTGTTAAACATCTAAAATATGTCAAATGTGCTTTGCCTCATTTCTTCTGACTTCACTTATAAATAAATCCTGCCCAAGATGAAGAACAACAATAAAAGCTTTGTCCCATTGCTTTGTTCTACCAGGTATCTGAAAAGACTTTGGCTCATTTGCATTTACACTATATCTTTTCATTGCTTATTCATAACATAAATATATACATTTTGGTAATTTGACTAACATAGAATGAAATTTTGAACCCCCCTTCAAAATAGGTCATTTGTACATTAAAGATATTAGTCCTTTATCCTGTCATGGTATTGTGACCCCCTTAATCATGGTATTTTGCTCCCCATCTGAAAATTGTGACGTTTTGTCAACCATGGCACTTTCACCCCCTACCATGCAATTTTGAACCCCCTTTCAAAGCATGTAAATTTACGTTAAAGACATTTATTCTATATACTGCCATGGTATTCTGACCCCTCATGGAATTTTGCATCTCCATCTGAGAATTATGATGTTTCGTCAACCATGGTATTGACCCCCCCTTCCATGGGATTTTGAACCTCCTTTCAAAACATGTAAATTGTATGTTAAGATATTAATCTTTACCCTGTCACAGCATTCTGACCCCCTATTATGAAATTTTTAACCCCCATCTTTGAAAATTGTGAGGATAGTTAGCCATCGTATTTGACCCCCCATACTATGGTATTTTGAACCCAACCTTTCAGAACATGTAAATGTACGTTATAGACATTAATTCTATATACTTCCATGGTGTTTTGATCCACTGTCATGGAATTTTGCACCCCTATCTGAGAATTATGACGTTATGCAACCATGGTATCTTGACCCCCTACCATAGTTTTTTGAACCCCATTTCATAACATGTCATTTGTATGTAAAAGATATAAATTCATTATCCTGCCATGGTATTAGACCCCCATCATGGAATTTTGAACCCCTATCTTAATATTCTGAAGTTTGGTCAACCATGGTATTTTGACCCCCATCATGGAATTTGAACCCCCTTCTAAAGTATATATCTGACATCAAATATGTCATTTCTCCAAAATTAAACTGTAAAACACCACTAGGGGTTCAATATTCTATGGGGTTCAAAATACCATACAGGGGGGTTCACTTTTCCATGAGGGGGTTCAGTATTCCATGGGTAAAAATTGACACGGGGTCAATTTTCCATGGGGTTCAAAATAACATATGACACCTGTAACATTTTCAATTATACATTCTCATTACATGCATGTTACACGTGTACTTTATTTCTTTTTATACAAATGTACTGATTGTGAAAGCCATGAATATGAATGATATTTTTTTCAGACAAAAAATGGATGACAGGAGAAGATGACCATTTTGTTGCTAAAGCTCAATACGATTTCAAAGGGGAAAATGAGGGAGAGTTGACAATCTCTGTAGGACAGGAGATAAGAGTTGCCCCAAAGGGTATGTAAAATTAATGTTACATTGATAATCAACCATCGTCTTGTATTGTCAACTTTTTCTGCATGTTTCTTTTCGGAACTGAAATTCTTGTTTAAAGTTATAGATATTTCCAAGCTTGATTTTACATCATTCGTTGTTTTTGGAGAGTGTTTTTTCCATTGTCTATGACCTAAATGGTCTACCTCTTCCTATTGAACAACCAATTTAGCAATTTCAGTAATCTACAGATGTGATCAAATTTTTCAACACCAATATGTCCGGAGCAATATATAATGTAAAAAATATTTGGAGACTTTCTTCTAATCCTTTTGAATTATCAAACAATACAACACCAATATGTCCGGAGTAATATATAATGTAAAAAATATTTGGAGACTTTCTTCTAATCCTTTTGAATTATCAAACAATACTATTGCATATCAATCTGTCATGGTCATTTGAAGATTTTATCCTCTGAATCCACAGAGCCAATCAGATCCAAACCCATTAACAAACGTCCTTGGGTGGTCACCTTTAAAAATGTGTCCTACAAGATATCACCCCCAGACCTGTCAAGTGTCAAGCAATCTGTGAGACTCACACTACGCTTTAACAATTTGTTGGCAAACTCCTTTGATCTTTAATTTTTTTCCATTAATCTTCGACAATTTTGGCAAATCTCGCGCGAGGCACTTTTCAAAACTTGACAGGTCAGCAACCCATCTTTGGGGGGTAATCTTTCAAAAATATGTTGTGCAAGTCTTTGTCCTAGATTGCTGCCAGCAGGGACTTGTGTTTAACATTGGACTTGATATGGGAAAACATATTCAAATATCTTCTCTGTAACTAATTGACCAATGGGACCAAAACTTGATGACAATAACTCTCTGACCTCTGATGGCTTTCTATAAAGAATATACCTGTTAAGTCCTGATTTCTTTAGAGAAGGATGCCAGTAGGAAACAAAGGATGCTTACGAAAAGCATTTAAAAATTCACACTGAAACCATAAGCCAATAGAAACCAGACTTAGCCATAATAACCTTTTACTGGTACCTTAGCTATTGAAATTTCGAATTTACCTTCCAACAGAGTGAAAACAACCAAATAACATATTCATTGACAAAACTTAGTCCTGTAAACTCAAATGAAAAGGTCATGAAATCATGGGACCATTTATAACCTTTATTAGTCTTTATTATAACAAGATTTATTGATATATATACCATCTAATATTTCTACCACATTCAACATAGAGTTACAGACTTTAATAATTATAGGAATGCTGATTTATTCCTATGATGTCTAATATAGTGATGATTAGTGCTTTCATATTTGATTTAAGGGACGATAACTACTTAAAATCTGATGATAAATAATTTTTTAAAAATCTGGTTAATAAAGATTTGTATTCAGAACTTCAAGATCTTACCTGATATAAACATATATTTCTATTGTATTTCTACAACATTTCACAAAGAATTAATGACTTACTGATATACTGATTTATTTGTGCTGTTATATTTCATTGTCAAGACTACATCTAGATAATAAAAACTTGTATTTCAGAACTTCAACCAAGAATTAAAGGGTGGCTTCTTGCTAGTATTGATGGACAGAAAACGGGAATTATTCCAGGAAATTATGTTAAAATTTTGGGCAAGAGGCAAGGAACAAGAACATTAACACCATTAACCCAAGTATCTGTTAATAACCCACAAAACTCACAAAAAGAGAGTTGTTGCAGCACACAAAAAACACCTGATAGTTGTTGTAAGAAAACAGAAAATCCACCATTAGATTCCATGCAAAATTCAAATGATCAGAACTTGGACAATATATTCACAGAAGACCAACCTATTGATAACACTGGTGGTCAGGTATTGGAAAATATTTATAGTAACACTGACAATACATCTGAAATGGACGCTGGTGATATTATAGACAAATGTCAAGGGGAATAAATAATTTTATATTTATATATATCCAGATGTGTGGTAATAATTAAGATTGATTTATGTGATCAGATTTGTAAATATATTGTGATTTTTTTTATTCTTTGTATGTAGACACTAATGACAACTTTAGAGTTGAGAATGATATGTGAGTTGTGATGTTAATGACATTTCCTGTTGAAACCTCCATAACTGTCATCAATGTAACAACTGATATGACGTCATTACCTGATTTTCTCTACTACAGTACATATATAGACAACATATTTAATGGAAATCAACTTGGTTTAGTTGCAGGGTATATTTGGTGCAAGTAAAGTAAATGTGTTTTACAAGTACGAAGATTGCTGTATTTTATATTATTATTTTAATATAATATTTGTGCGGTGTGATTTGTTCATTTAACGTCACATGACATTCTATAAATATGATGTAAATTTGGTATTTCCATAAATAGTACATGACATTCTATATTAGGAAAACGTCAGGTTTACAATATATTTTATATGCTAACACAGCAAACATTACATGCTAGTTAGAATAAGAATAATGTCATAAAGTAATAAAACAATTACAGCAAGATAAGTTTAGTCAATACGTTGATTTATATACCTGATTAGAGTATATCGCCCTCGGACTGCGCCTTCAATCAACATGCTCTAGTCAGGTCTATAAATCCATGTATTGACCTCATTGCCATGCTATATTTGCATAATATCAGGTAGTATGCCCTGTGCCAGTTTGTTTCTTACTTCTATAATATGTCCTGTTGTAGTTTGTTTACTACTTCTATAATATGTCCTATTGTAGTTTGTTTACTACTTCTATATGTCCTGTTGTAGTTTGTTTACTACTTCTATAATATGTCCTGTGGTAGTTTGTTTACTACATCTATAATATGCCCTGTAGTAGTTTGTAATACTACTTCTATAATATGTCCTGTTGTAGTTTGTTTACTACTTCTATAATATGTCCTGTTGTAGTTTGTTTACTACTTCTATTATATGCCCTGTGGTAGTTTGTTTACTAATATGCCCTGTGGTAGTTTGTTTACTACTTTTATAATATGCCCTGTGGTAGTTTGTAATACTACTTCTATAATATGTCCTGTGGTAGTTTGTAATACTACTTCTATAATATGTCCTGTGCTAGTTTGTTTACTACTTCTATAATATGTCCTGTTGTAGTTTGTTTACTACTTCTATTATATGCCCTGTGGTAGTTTGTTTACTACTTCTATTATATGCCATGTGGTAGTTTGTTTACCACTTCTATGATATGTCCTGTGCTTGTTTTATTCTATGCTCATTTGTTTGCTGTGTTGACTATGAACCATGATAGCTGTCTGTTGATATTTGCTCCTGTAAGACTGTCTGAAACATTTGAAGAAGAAAGTGAAACAGAAATCCTTGTTGAATTGTAATAAAGGAGTCGAATAAAGAAGGATAATAAAGGATTGGACATAAAAAGTGTGTGATATGGATTTACTAAGAGTTTATTTATCAAATCTTCTAAAATATATATTTACTTCTATGATAATATACCTAACAGGTAAAAAATATTTTTAATGATATCTCATTTGTTATTTTTTGCCTGTGACTAATAAAGGGCTACGCCGAGCGCAGCATGATACGACCGCAGCATGTCGATCTCTGAAATTTGGACAAGTGAAAACTAAAATTAATGTGGACACAGTAATTTGGTGGACACAATAAGGACCTTGTCACAGAAATTAACTGGACACAAACTAGTGAAAATGAAAATTAGCTCTTTTAATCCCTTATTACTAGGATATTGTAAGAGCTAAGAAATTCTGTTGACTACCATCAAGAAAAATCCAAAGAAAAAACTCGGGTTGAAATCCAATGAAAAAATAAAGATTTCACATATTTTGAAGTATTACAATTTGGCCCCTTTGACCCATTATAGCTTGGAAACCAAAGAGCAATGCAAAATATACTGCCATATCACTGAAAGCTTAAAATTAGAACAATGCAAAGATAAAAATCCCACCAAATTTAATGAAAAATAAAGACTTCACATATTTCTAATGATTGTAATTTTGACCTCTTTGACCCCTTATGGCTTGGAAACAGTAAGCTACATCAAATCTGTTGACATACTGCTGAAAGCTTACATTGAGAGGAATCCAAAGAAAAAAATCCCATCAAAATCTGATGTAAAATAAAGATTTTACATATTTCTAAAAATTGCAATTTTGGCTCTTTTGATCCCTAATAGCTCGGAAATGGTAAGAGCTATGCCATATCTGTCGACATACTTCTTAAAGCCTACAATGAGAGGAATCAAAAGAAAAAAATCCCATTGAAATTGGATGAAAAATAAAAATTTTAGGTAATCCGCATGTTTTCAATTTTAGCCCCATTGGGCCCCTCATAGATTGGAAAAGGAACAAGTTATCAAAATTCTAATGGTGCAGTGCTATATTAATTTTTCATAAGGAATCCACTGCAAAAAACTGCATCAAAATCGGACTAAAAATAAAAAAATTAAATTTTTGAAATTGGCCCCCTTTGGGCCCCATATATCTCGTGAACGGTACATGCCACCTGAAATCCGTTGGCATACTGCTGATTGGAAATTTCCTCAGGAAGACACTGAAAGAAACCCCATCAAAATCCAATAAATAATAAAGATTCTACAGTCAAATATGTTAAAACATCAAATTTAACCCTTTTTGGCCCCTTTTTTCAAAACGGGTGGGGCCACAATGACCAAAACTGAGCCAAGCCTTCCTTATGTGCCAAAGAACATTGTTTTAAAATTTCATAAGGATTGGTCAACTTAAACTAAAGTTATTGACCAAAAACAAAAGTGTCTACAGACAACAACACCAACGACGACGACAGCACCATACCATTATACGACCGCAAAAATTTTTGCGGTCGTATAAAAATTTGTAGGCAGGTAGTTGTATATTGTCTGTCAGTCCATTTGAATTTTCTTCCTGTCTGTGATAGGGTGGGTTGATAGGCATCATAAGTATTCAATGGCACAAACCTTGTGTGGCATAATTGCCATTTCAATTTAGTGGCAACATTTATTTATTAATGGAAAAGCAAGGCACTTTATTTGACACTAATGATGGGGTTAGGTTAACTGTAAATACAAGTACTAGTTATACTAGGTTTAAAAGACAAAAACATATTTAGTAAAAATAGAAAAGCATTATACTGATCATATGCTTCGGTAGAAAAAAATGAATGAAATTATCTTATTTTTAGCTCGCCTGGACAAATGTCCGGAGAGCTATTGTCATACCCCCGGTGTGGGCGTCGGCTTCAGCAAAACTTTAACCTGACTTGTGGAATTGAGACCTGAATAGCCAGGATTTTGAAATTTGGTATGTGACCTCCTTGTGATGAGAGCTTTTTTCTGGTACTATACTTGTAGACATTTTGACCTTGACCTTCACCTTAGGGCAATTTTAAAAAACTTTAACCTTGCCTCTAGAAGTTAGGCTTTTAGTGATAGGGTGTTCATATTTGATTTGTAACTCCCTTCTTCTGGTACCATACTTGTAGACATTTTGATCTTGACCTTGCCCTGAGGGCAATTTTTAAGAAACTTTAACCTTGCCTGTAGAAGGTAGGCTTTTAGTGGTAGGGTGTTTATATTTGGTAGTTAACTTCCTGATGATGAGAGCTTTCTAATGGAACCATACTTGTAGACGTTTTGACCTTGACCTTGCCCTGAGGGCAATTTTTTTAAAAACTTTAACCTTGCCAGTAGAAGGTAGGCTTTTAGTGGTAGTGTGTTTATATTTGGTATGTAACTTTCTTATGACAAGAGCTTTCTAGTCATACCATATTTGTAGACATTTTGACCTTGACCTTGCCCTGAGGGCAATTCATAAAAAACTTGAACCTTGCCTGTAGAAGTTAGGCTTTTAGTGATAGGGTGTTTATATTTGGTATGTAACTTCATGATGATGAGAGCTTTCTAGTGGTACCATATTTGTAGACATTTTGACCTTGCCCTGGGGGCAATTTTTATGCCCCCGCCACTAGGCAGTCCAGGCATTAAGGTTTACCCTGATCCGTATGTCCGTCCGTACGTCCATCTTTTTGGTTTCCGGATGATAACTTGAGTATCCTGCATCGGATCAAAACTAAACTTGGTCACATGCTTACTTATCACCCAAGACAGAACCCTATCATTTCCAGGTTGGTACCCTCAAGGTCAAGGTCACAGTTGCTAAAAATAGACTAAAATTTCAATAAAATTTTGGTTTCCGGATGATAACTTGAGTATCCTGCATCGGATCAAAACTAAACTTGGTGACACGCTTACTTATCACCCAAGACAGAACCCTATCGATTTTCAGGTAGGTACCCTCATGGTCAAGGTCACAGTTGCTAAAATAGACTAAAATTTAAATAAAATTTTGGTTTCCGGATGATAACTTGAGTTTCCTGCATTGGATCAAGGTCACAGTTGCTAAAAATAGAAATTTTTTTTTTTGTACATCCATCTTTTTGGTTTCCAGAAGATAACTTGAGTATCCTGTATTGGATCAAACTTGGTTATATGATTAATTATCACCCAAGATAGAACCCTATCGATTTCCAGGTTGGTACCCCTGAGGTCAAGGTCACAGTTGCTAAAAATCGATTATTATTACATATAAGATTATTTCTCAGATTATTTGTGGGAACTCTGCATTATATCAAAACCAAACCAGTTCCAATGCCTATTTATCACAGATAGTGATATTGTGTACATATTTGGTATGTGACTTTCTTTTGATGAGAGCTTTCTGATTGTACATTTTTATATCTTTCGGATTTATTGTGCATTGAGGTTACTCTAATCCTCGGCAAGCTATGTTGTCTTCTGACAACTCTTGTTGGTGCTATATATCCAAGTACATCAATGGATATCATTTTTAGGCTGTGGTCCATCCATATGTACTTCCAAAAATTGTGTCAAGGATTTACCAGCTAATTGTATAAAATTGGGTCAGGAGCTTTGGTATGATAAGTTGTACCATATGTCCATCCATGTGTCATGGACAAATTGTATAATTAACCTGCAAATAATATATTGTACACTTCAGACAGTGAAAGGACTAAAAGGAGAAGAGAAATAGTTCACTGTTACTAAATAGGTTTGTGTTTGCCACTTTATTTTTCAAACAAAAATAACACAATACGTTAATTATGATTCAGATAATTGATGCAGAATTTGACACACATTACATAGATAGTTAATTTTTACTTCTTGTAAGTTTTATTTTGTTACAAATCGGGCAGATTATTGATAAGCAAGTGATATATTTGTCAGAATATCAATTACTAGTACACAATTGTAAAAAAATCAATACACAAAAATGCTTTAATGTATTGAATAATAAACTATTTTCATATTATATATGTTTTTGATACATTCTGATTAATTTTGGCTGATTACAGCATGTTACAGGAATGTTAAACAATTAACAAAATATTGAGAATTGTGACAACTGTTGATGATACAAACACTTCAAATCAGAGAGCTTAAAACAATCAAAAAGTTAGAATTTGGTGCATTTTGGAGGCTTGTACTACAAGATGAATGTTTCATTTTCGTGTTTGAAGAAATGTTTTAATGTTGATGACTAAGAAGCAAAGAAATGTCTACTTTTCAAAGTTTTCAAGTCAAAATATACCATTCAAAATAGCAGTGGGTCAATCTGATCTTACAAAAGGTGACCATGGATGTTGAGAGGCTTTGTTTATCTACAGTGCACCCTCGTTATATCGCCACCTTTTAGTCCTATAATATAAGCCTTCGTAGGTTCATATCGTTTACATTCTATGTTTTCTTCGGACTTTTGCATTTTTTTCTGACTGCCGAACCAAGAAAAATGCAAAAGTCCGATGAAAACGTTGAATGTAAACGATATGAATCTACGAAGGCTTATATTATAGGACTAGGTGCTGTCGTCGTCGTTGCCTGTAGACAATTCTGTTTTTGGTCAATAACTTAAGTTTCAGTAGATCAATCTTTACTAAATTTGAACACAATATTCCTTGGTACAAAAGGAGGGCTTGGGTTTGTTTTTAATATTGTGGCCCCTCCCGTTTTTAAATAAGGGGCCAAAAAGGGACAAATTGGGCGTTTTCATATACTGGGCTGTAGAATCTTTATTATTTATCAGAATTTGATGGGGTTTCTTTCTGTGTACTCCTGAGAAAATTTCCAATCTGGAGTATGACAACGGATTTCACGTCAGATGTACCGTTCACGATATAAATGGGGCCCAAAAGGGGAAAATTTCAAAAATATTAATTTCTTACTTTTTGTCCGATTTAGATGCAATTTTTAGGAAAGGTATTTATCAATACCTTTCATTCTCTTATCCGGCGTGACATCACAAAGCTTAATTGACCAATCCGATCAGTCGATTTTTATCTTGCACCCCCAATATAGGCAGTGACGCGATCGATGTTTACAGATATAATCTATGTAAACAATCGATATTTTAAATTGCAATATATTCGGTGTTATAATAACAATGTTCTTGAAATTCGGATATGATGTTTATATTGATCCCACCGTACAACCGCTTTGTATCATTTTGATCATCGACCGATTGATACGATCATCAATGTTTGTTTACATCCTGAGAAGTGAAATAGTGGTGTTAAGATTTTTGATATTTAATGACATTTTTAGCAGAACCATGCATTGATTTGGATGTGAAAATGAAGATTATAAATAACGTAATGAAACAATAAATTACTTTCTTATAACGTTTACATTTTGGCAGACTTTAAAATCAAATTTACGCTGAAAATCACGCAAAAATCTCAGATCCTGGACTTCAATTCCTTATTCCATACAAATTCGTACTTAACAAGTTATTATTCAACATCAGCACTAGAGGTGCATCTTTTACCTTTATTTTTATGTATAAAATATTATTCAAATGTCAGGTGTTCTTGTTTAATTTGACATTACTTGACACAACAAGAAGAAAATAGGACCCGATATCCGACCGATACATGAAACGATCAACAGCAGATTTAATCTAAGTGAAGATACAGTCAACAGCCGTAACAAAAACA
This sequence comes from Modiolus philippinarum, assembly GCA_002080025.1. Classification (NCBI taxonomy): domain Eukaryota; kingdom Metazoa; phylum Mollusca; class Bivalvia; order Mytilida; family Modiolidae; genus Modiolus; species Modiolus philippinarum. Next base: position 92,319 of record MJUU01040803.1, read on the forward strand.
ATCAAATGACAGTATTTCCATTTCATACCCATCCAAAATGAAGTTTAGGGTACATTGGTTTCAGTTTGTGCGACTGTGAGTTTGTCCCCCTGTGTTCTAGCTATCAATCTGAGACAGACATTTTTATACGACGGCAAAAAATTTGCGGTCGTATTATGGTATGGTGCTGGCGTCGGCGTCTGTGGACAGCATAACTTTGGTTCAAGTAAACGGATTGTTACTAAATTTTAGCATGATGTTTGTTGGCACAAGCTTAAGCCCGGGTTATAATTTCGCGTTCCCTGCCCAACCCGTTTTTGAAAAAGAGGCAAAAAAGGGGCCAAAAAGGGGTTAAATTAGGTATTTTTGTGTCTGTGGACAGCATAACTTTGGTTCTAGTGGATGGATTGTTTTCAAATCTTAGTATGATATTTCTTGGAACATTCTTGAGAAACGATTTTTTCCTTTAGTTTTTGGCCCCACCCATTTCAGAATTAGGGGCCAAAAAAGGGTTAAATTGGGTGTTTTCACATATTTGACTGTAGAATCTTTATTATTTATTGGATTTTGATGGGGTTTGTTTCAGTGTGCTCCTGAGGAAATTTCCAATCTGTAGTATGCCAACGGATTTCTCGTAGCATGTACCGCTCACGAGGTAAATGGGGCCCAACAGGGGCTTATCTCAAAAAAAAATTTTTTTTTTTTATTTTAAGTCCGATTTTGATGCAATTTTTTTTTCAATGGATTCCTTGTAAAAAATTAGTATGGCACGCAGCTATTAGATTTTTGGTAACTTGTTTCTTTCCCAGCTATGAGGGGCCGAAGGGGCCAAAATTGCGAATTTCCAGATTCAGTAGAATTTCTATTTTTTATCGGATTTCAAAGGGATTTTTTTCTTTGGATTCCCCTTCATCTAAGCTTTCAGATGTATGTCAACGGAATTGGCGTAGCTCTTACCGTTTCCGAGCTACAAGGGGTCAAAGGGGCCAAAATTGCAATTTTTCTAAATATGTCAAATCTTTATTTTTCATCGGATTTCGATGGGATTTTTTTCTTTGGATTCCTCTTGATCTAAGCTTTCAGAGGTATATCAACGGATTCGGCGTGGCATATACAGTTTCCGAGCTACAAGGGGTCAAAGGGGCAAAAATTGCAACTTTTCTAAATATGTCAAATCTTTATTTTCCATCGGATTTTGATGGGATTTTTTTTCTTTGGGTTCCTTTTGATCTAAGCTTTCAGTAGTATGCCAAAGGATTTGGTGTAGCTCTTACCTTTTCCGAGCTACAAAGGGTCAAAGGGGCCAAAACTGCAATTTTTCTAAATATGTCAAATCTTTATTTTTCATCAGATTTCGATGGATTTTTTTTTTATTTCTATGGATGTAAAGTGTTAGTTGATAGTAACATATTTTGCATAGCTCTTACAGTTTTTTTTATCAATAAGTGATCAAAAGGGTTGATTTTTTCCATAGTTTGTTTCCAGCTAATTACTGTGTCAAGCTTCTTTTTGTGTTCATCTAATTATTGTGTCAGGCTCTACACTGTGTCCACATTCACTTTGAACTACTTTTGTTGAAATTTCAGTGATCGACATGCTGCGGTCCTATCATGCTGCGCTCGGCGTAGCCCTTTATTTTTCCTGTGGTAATCTCGACCTTCCCCGACCATCTTCAGAATACCTGTTTACAATTATGTCAGGATAGGAAGTACCATATAATGTTGTGCACCTGATTTTAAACATGGATTCATCAAATGTTGACAAAATTACGTCTATTTGGAGATTTCTGTCCGGAGGTTATCTCTGACCTTACTTAAAATTTCTTTTTTTTTCAGATTTTTTACGAATTCTGCAAACCTTTGGACTTTTCATTTATAAAGTTTGATAATCAATGATGAGATTCAAGAAGCCAAGAATAGCCCACTCCTTTTTAACTGCAAGTCAGATTAAAACCATACTTCCAAGTTATCTTGTTTACAGGATCAAGTAATAAACCTTATACTTAAAAAAATTAATTAACTCTTTAAAAGATCCTTGTCGAGAATTTTGAAGTTTCAATCGGACTGTGATTCGAGATTCTTTTTTCATGTACTGGGATGAACATATACGACCTTTCAATAGCAATTGCTGTTGAATTGCTACACATGACACTAATGGTTTGGTGCTCCATAAAACCTACAACTTCTTAAGAAGTACCTGTGCAAAGTCAGGACTACAGCGATTTACATTTTTATACGCCCGTCTTTGACGGGACGTATTATGGTATACCGGTGTCCGTCCGTCCGTCCGTCCACATGTCGTAACTAGAGAACGCTTTGATCATTTTTCTTGAAACTTTGCAGGATTGTTGGGTATGACGGAAGAAAGCTCCCTATCGTTTTACTTTGTCTTTGGATTTCTCGTTCCAGAGTTATGGGACTTGGATTATTTCAGAAAAGCTTAAAATTGCAATTTTCGTCCACATGTTGTACTCTAACTAGAGAACGCTTTGATAATTTTTCTTGAAACTTTGCAGGATTGTTGGGTATGACGGAAGGAAGCTCCCTATCGTTTTATTATGTTGATGGATTTTTCGTTCCAGAGTTATGGGACTTTAATTATTTCAAAAAAGCTTGAAATCTCAATTTTCGTCCACATGTCGTACTCTAACTAGAGAACGCCTTGATCATTTTTCTTGAAACTTTGCAGGATTGTTGGGTATGACGAGAGAAAGCTCCTTATTATTATTATACGCCAGTCTTTGACGGGACGTATTATGGTATACCGGTGTCCGTCCGTCCGTCAGTCCACACGTCGTACTCTAACTAGAGAACGCTCTGAACATTTTTCTTGAAACTTTGCAGGATTGTTGGGTATGACAGAAGAAAGCTCCTATCGTTTTATTTTGTCGTCGGATTTTTTGTTCCAGAGTTATGGAACTTTGATTATTTGAAAAAAGCTTGAAATTGCAATTTTCGTCAACATGTCATACTCTAAATAGAGAATGCTTTGATCATTTTTCTTGAAACTTTGCAGAATTGTTGGGTATGACGAGAGAAAGCTCCCTATCGTTTTATTTTGTAGTGGGATTTTTCGTTCCAGAGTTATGGGACTTGGATTATTTGAAAAAAGCTTGAAATTGCAATTTTTGTCCACATGTCGTACTCTTACTAGAGAATTCTGTGATCATTTTTCTTGAAACTTTGCAGGATTGTTGGGTATGACGAGAGGAAGCTCCCTATCGTTTTATTTTGTTGTTGGATTTTTCGTTACAGAGTTATAGGACTTTGATTATTTCAAAAAAGCTTGAAATTTCAATTTTCGTCCACATGTCGTACTCTAACTAGAGAACATTTTGATCATTTTTCTTGAAACTTTGCAGGATTGTTGGGTATGACAAGAGGAGGCTCCCTATCGTTTTATTTTGTCGATGGATTTTTCGTTCCACAGTTAT
>MJUU01040805.1:0-37894 GCA_002080025.1 Modiolus philippinarum
TGTCATAGCAACTTAGGTTAGGGTTAGTTGTTAGATAAAGGAAGTTGGCTATGAAATAATGTGGAAAAGGAGGAAAATTCTACGAATTAGATGAAAGATGGCGGGAAAGCTAAAAATAGCAGACGACACTATAGAATTATGGCGACAAAAGGGGAAATACCTCTAAGGATTGGATGACAAATGGCGGGAAATCTAAAAATATCAGGCGACAGTATAGATATTAGGCAGGTAAGGGGAAATAACTCTAAGAATTGGATGAAAAGGGGAAATAATTATGAAATAAAATAGGAAACAATAATAAAAAACCAATAGCAGACAACATTATTATAGAAATTTAGTAGGAAGAGGAAATCATTTAAGAATTGAATGAAAAAGGGAGATAATTATGTAATATAATAGGAAACAAAATGGCAATAGCAGACGACACTATAGGAATTTGGAGGGAAAAAGGGAAATACCTCTAAGGATTGGATGAAAAGGAAAGATAATTATAAAATAAAGTGGAAAACAATAATATAACACATACAAAAGGTTACACAAGAGGACTTTAGTCTAAAATTGGATGAGAAGGGAGAAATTACAAAGAACAATACTGAAAAAAAGGTGAAATGTTATTACAACAGATAAAAAAGCGCGGGAAATAAGTAGCAAGAGTTAAGTCCCTTTGACGAACGCGGCCGTGATAGAAGACACCCACAAATAAAAAAAATATGCGGGAACTCACAAGAGTTATGTCCCTTTGACGAACGCGGACCTGATAGAGGACACCCTCAAAAATACAATGGTAACTGCTGAATGACCACGCCCGGATATTAGGTTAAACATTGGATTGCAGAACAATACTGAAAAAGGACGAAATTACTGAGAACAACAATAGAAAACGGTGGGACAGAGATAAAATTGGACATAAAAGGAATAATATACAAAGAATACCATTGAAAAAAGCGAATTATACTATAAAAAGGGGAAATAATGAAAGAACATTCCGACTTCCGGTTTACACCATGGACTACGCCCACTTCCGGTCGCGCATGTACATTCCGACTTCCAGTGTATACCTGGGGCTACACCCCACTTCCGGTCGCGCATGCGCAATGTTAACATGTTATACATCGGTCACATGATTTCCGCTTCCGGTCACGTGACTTCCGTCACGTCATATCCGCTCTACGTCACTTCCGGTGACGTCACTTCCGGCACCACCTCGCACCACCTCGACAAATAATAAGCGAACTGTGCTCATATACTACTCACCTGCTTTGTTTTTTGTCTCATAGACTTTGGCTCTTGACAATTCTGTTCCATAATTTTGTTATTACCCCCATTTTTTTACTTTAATCGTAACCAAAAAACAATTTTGTAATGAATATATAACGCCCTTAATTAATATACTCTCTGAGAGTAGGGCTTAAATATCAAATACCTGGCATACTTCCCGAAAGCCAGAATCATCCTATTGATGCCATGTTAATAATATTTAATAAGTTTAGAACCCCCTGAAATGTGAATGTAACCAGTCGACTTTTTTCTACAGTATATCAGTATAATAAAGTTGTGTATAAAAAAATTCAATTCATAAATAAACAAAAATGTAAATAAAGCATTGTTATAATATAGTCAAAGCAAAAACTACGAAGTTCGAGTTGTATAATATTTTTAAAATAAGTATTTATTCGCGTGTCCCTAACTTTGCTGCTGATTAAACCAAGTATTAAAAAACAACGACAGTAGAATATAGATTGCTAAGAAGATTAGATAAAGCAAGGTCCAGAGACAAGGCAAAAAACGAGAGCAGCAGAGGTTTGAAAACTTAGGATACAACACACACACAAACATACGACCTTCACAATTACAACATCAAAAACTAAAGCACTAACAGTCTGAATTCTAAAAAAAAAATTAAATTTAAAAAATTTAAAAAAACTATTGCTATCCCTGCGTAAATATTTTTTTTTAATTTATCAGCAACTATTTACAGCAAAGTTGCGTTTATAAAGTCTAAAGAAATTCATCGGTTTCTGATATTCATGTATCACACATCATGTGAAAATGATAAGTACAAAGCAAGCACTGTAGCAAGGAACAAGTCATGCCCGGTAGTGGAGAAGCAATGTTTCAATGCAAGATCTAGTCTAATTCAAAACAAGCCACTCTCAAATTAGGTGACATTTTTGTGATATCGATGAAAGGATATCAAATTGGAGGAAATGCACATGAGACAAAGTCTATACCAATACACGATTAAACCAAGTAATGAAATACTGCTGTTATTATTACCCTTCATCTTGTAGGTCTAAAGTGCACAAAAATATGGCCATTGATTGAGAATTTCAAAGATTTTCAAATCAGTCCGGGGAGATAAATATAGAAATTTAACTATCGAGATTAGAAAATTATCGTAATAAACGGGAAAACAATGTAGAGTTGTTTCTCTAATTGATTAGGTTAAAATGATCTCATGATCTCCGTAGTCTTCATGCTCAAATATGCCATCATTTTGTTGCTACCGTCGTTGCTATGTGTATCATAGCACCATTCATTGAAAGCGATATTGAGTGAAATTCTTTTCATAAAAATGTCATATTACCAATAAACTGGGTAACCAAAAAAAATGCAAAAACCATTTCGCCAGACAATGATTCAGTTGTCATTTTTATCAACATCCGGTCACACTATTTCTAGAAACTGTAACGAGACATTTACATGATTAACTAATCACCAACTTAGAACAAATCTATCCACATGTTAGTTATTTTTTCGATAACACATCGATCAGGAAGTGTTTAATATTTTCTAGAAATCAGAAAAAGAATTATATTCAAAGATGTTCATAATATCAAGGTTTTGAAATTAGTATCTTTATTTATTAGAACATCAATCATACATCATTTTTAGCAAAAAAATATTGATATGTCAGTGTGCCCGTTTTTGAGATATAAGTGCCTGGAAATTTTGCGGAAAACCGAACTCCTCTAGATTTTTCATTTCCTTTTCATTAAGGAAATCAACCTTTGAAAAACAATGGAGATATATCAAGAGTTTCATCAAATTCTGTCAAAAGTTTATTCAAGATGCTACAGACATATTTTGACAAGAAAAGTGGGAGTCAGTGTGCAAAATTTTCTAATGCATCATGATAGATAAAATATGAGAATTCCGAAAGTCAGAGACAATTTAAAAAAACTGAGGAGTGACCATTCTTAATATCTTACCGAAACAAATAAATAACAAAATACCGAAGTGGCTTTGAATTTCGTTTCTGCTTATGTCCATTTCAACAACTTAGGTCTTTGCAGTGTAGATGAAATCAAAACATTTGGAAATCAACAAATCCACAAACCGCGATATGTGTAAATATTATACCAATTATATTCATTTATTACATCATATATCATATGAAATGTTACATTATGTGAACAAACTTGATACTGTGGCTGTATTGAGAATGTAAGAAATTAGGAAAATCAACTTCTACATTTAAAACGTTAGAGTCGGAATCTAAGACCAAAGTAATTGTATTAACATTTTTTGTAATATTTTGTTTTAATATTCTTAAAACACAATGAATAAAGTTGTTATTTATGTGAAAATATGTTTGTGCAAACAAACTGAAGGACATGCTTTTGCAAAATTAAATATTTATAAACCACTTGTTCAAATTGTAAAAATACTTGAGCTCTTCATAACACGACTAAACCCTGTGTTTTAGGTTATACACTGTTAATAAATTTCTTTATCTCAATAAAATAATGTTTACACTAAGTCTGACAAATTTGGTTTAAAATTGTATTGAAGGATACTACAACATCTAACACAGGGCAAGAGGGTGCAGATTTTCACAACATTTATTCATGTTCAATATCCACTTCATTTTATATATTTGATTGAAGTAATATATTAAGTTCAGTGCAGATATTAAGTAAATATCCCCTAGATAGATGTGGTAATAGACAATTTGTTGTAAAATTGGAATGATGGTAATGATAAAATAATCAAACAGAATTGTAAGGAGTCAAAATTCAAACAAAAAAAAGACAAAGAAGTTACAAAAACATAGGAAAAAAGAGGCAATTAAAAAGAATTGGTGGGTTAATGGTTTTATTTTGCGCACAAAACCTCCCATTCCGTTTCGGTAGTATCAGGTAGCAGCTCAACAACAATGCTATTGACGTAGACAATATCAAAGCTCCGATGGAGCTGAAACTCGAAAGCCCCAAAAATCTACACATGGCAAAACTTCGTAGTCATCCACAGAACTGCTGCATACGTCTGCATGTGTTAAGTTATTCGGTAATACGTGACGTGAAAATAATCGGATTGTGTGATTTCGTATGTATGTCGATTTCATTGCAATACACATATCACAGGTAAACAAATTTGACAAATTACTGCGCGGCAGGCTCGTTGATCTTAGACGCAATATAAAAAAAAAACGATTCATTTGATAAACATGCATAATGTTTTCAATTTAATATGACAACAACGTATTCAACCCAAGAAAAGGAAGAAATATAAAATACACAATGTATACGATTTTGAAAGAAACTTGCGCACTATATTTTATCGGAAGCACGAAGATCATCTTTTAGAGCTGTTAATAGGCTTGAAGCCTCACGTGATTTTTTCTTGTCATTCTAACAACTCTCTGCCTTCGGCTTTCGTTTTAATAAAAATGTTGATCTCGTACTAATATAAAAATATTCATCCAGTACTAAGTAATAAGAATCTAGAATCTCAGTTCTGACCAAAAACCTTGAATTTTTCTAAAAGGACCTAATACTTATTAAGAACTTTTTTGATGATCGTATGATACCTTTTTAGTAAAGAGGTCACGGTGATTACAAGCCTAATTGGATTGTCTTACCACAAGTTGTTGACAGTAATGCTTGTTATACTTGCCGAAGAATACAAAACAAAAAAATATATATATATAAAAAACGGACAAGCAAAAAGCAAATTAAAAATTAGAAAATCGAAACACAATAACAAACAAAAAATAATAACAAATAAAAAATAAGAAAACGCACCAAAGGTGCGAAAGCCGAGTTGCGAACATTTGTTATTTTCATAATTACATCATCCGATCTGCAGATACATAGTTGTATATAAGTATAAGAATTCTTTTATTTCAATCAGACATATAATGGAGCTTTCGCAAGATGTTTGACTTTGTCGCAATTTAGCTAAAAATTTGGACAGGGGTTATAATCTAGGCGATAAATATTGCTGATAGTACAAGTCAAAACATTCAAAGTCCCCTTTCAAAAAAACTTTTGAGCTGGGTCTCCCTTAAAAACTTACACTTTTCTAAAAATTTCAGTTTTCTAGTTTGGTATCCATGCCAACTGAAAGCGCCACTATCTATCATATATACTCATTTCAGACCACTATAAAAAAAATTGGACAGGGGTTCCCCTTATAATCCAGGTAAGATCGGGTAATACATATTGCTGAAATCAAAACATTACAAGTCCTCCTTAAAAAAATGGCAGGGATTCCCCTTATAATCTAACTTATACATATTTCTGAAATTGTGAAGACAATTATGAAGCAGAATACTTTTTTTCAAAGATTCACTGTTCTGGTTTGGTTTCCATGGTATCTGAAAGCTCCACTATCCATCAAGACCCATTTCAGACCACCATTCAAAACAAAATTTGGGCAGGGGTTCCCCTCATAACCCAGGTGATACATATTGCTGAAGTAAAAACATTCCAAGTCCCCCTTTCAAAAAAAAAAATGGCAGGGATTCTCTCTATAATCTAGTTCATACATATTCCGCAAATTAGGAAGAAAAATATGTAGAATACTTTTTTCTGAGATTCAATGTTCTGGTTTGGTTTCCATGGCAACTGAAAGCTCCACTATCCATTACAACCCATTTCAGACCACAATTAAAAAAAAATTGGGCAGGGGTTCCCCTTATAATCAAGGTAATACATATTGCGGAAATCAAAACATTTCAATTCCCCTTTCCAAAAAAAAAATATGGCAGGGGTTCCCCTTATGATCTAGTTTTATACATATTTCTGGAATTGTGAAGAAAAAAATGAAGCAGAATACTTTTTTCAAAGATTCAATGATCTGGTTTGGTTTCAGTGGCAACTGAAAACTCCAATATTCATCCATTACAACCCATTTCAGACCATCGTTCAAAAAAAAATTGGACAGGGGTTTCCCTTATAATCTAGGCAATTCAAATTGCTGAAACCGAGTTTCATGAAAAAATTAAAATACACAAATGTAATTTATTTATCTAAGATTTTTCTTAAACTGGAAATTGCAAAAGACTTTTAGAAATATTGAATATTTCTTCACATTATATTTATTACCTCCCTTTTTAAAATTTTGACTTTTCATTATATTTTATCTAAGTTAATGAAACCAAAAAAGTGTGTTGGTGTACATAATTAGAACATATAAATGAATTGACTATGTTCTAGCAATGGAAAGAGTACCTTTGTATGAACAATAAATTTTTTGCCTATTTTTGTTTTCAAAAAATACCTTAACATGTGATTTTGGGCTAAATTCCTGATGTTTAATTTTTATACTATTTTTAGAAGTTGTGACCTTGACCTTTGTCACACAAACCTCAAAATCGATAGGGTTCCTTCTCTGACCATAAGTCATGTCTCTGCCAAGTTTCATTTCGATATGCCAAGTGGTTCTCAAGATATCGTGCGGAAACCAAAAGTTGACACCAGGACGCCCGGACACCCAGACACCATTCATCTAAGCCGAGTTCGACTTCGTCACAACTCGGCTAATAACTTAAGTGTTATTATTACAATCATCAATAGAACTTTTCCTTGGATTTTTGTTGTGAATCAGTAAATTTTCTAGAAATATTAGTATTGTCGCGTCTAAATAATAATAAGTACCGTGTCATGTGTTTGGCAGACATCAATGTTACCAAAGCAGCTTAAAAGCTTTGACAAGCTGCATTTATATCAATTATTCGTAAACATTTTTTTATTTCTGTAATGGAAATAGGGTAGGAGTTCTCGTTAAAATGCGTTAATTATGCGAGTTTTCGTTAATTTTATAATAAAAACTTACTAACATTTCAACTATATTTTATGATAACATATTTTGAACTCATGTAATTCCAGAAATGTTATCAAGCCCCATTTACATGTAAAGATTTACATCAGTATGTAAATTTGCACGTGTGTAAAACTACATTAGTATGCTATGCATTGAATCTGAGGTATGTATTTTCAGTGAAAATGGCCGAAAAACATGTAAAAATCAAAAGTTTTGGTAACATCTTGGAAATTTGCAGAATGATAGAAAACATAAAGCTGCATTGTATCTTTTTCTATTTTTTTTTTTCAATCAGAATCCAATTCGCCTATAATAAGCCAAAAACACAAATCAGACAAAACTTTCAGAGAAGTCTGAACTTTACAGAAATAATAGTTCGGAGTGTGTGCATCAATTTCATGATTCAAATCAAGTTGGAAGATCCTGTTCTTCCATTTCATAGACAGAAACAGTATTTTGCACATTGTGCATTTCTTAGTTTGCATTTACATGCTCAAAATGCATACTGTGTAAATTTACACATGTGCAAATATACATTTACACTTGCCCCTGATCTCATGCAAATTCACACCCTTTGTAAAGTTTACATACGTATGCAGTTGTGTTTACATGCACTTATTGCATACCAGTTCAAGTTTGCATACCTAATACACATGTGTTTAAAACGGGCGCATTGCATTTGCGCCAATTTTTCAAAAGTGGGGTATTTCATTTGCACCACAAGCTTGCATTTCATTTGCGCCATTTCTCAGGTAAAAAATTTACAGGTAACGTTTCAGGTAATATATAGGAAGGGGGAAACAATGATAAATATACTATTTAATATTTTATATTTAATATATCATTTGGAAAATATTTAACATATTATTTAACATTTAATATTTACTATATATGAGATATGCAAAATTTTCACTTCACACATTGGTTTGGATCATTTTTGTTGTATCAACATGAAACAGGTTAAGTAGTGGTAGTGTTTATATTAGATTCGATTTATTGAATCCGAAGTGATATTTTCTTGTTTTTTTTTAACTTCTGAACCTTGAAACACGAATATTTGTACATTGTATAAATATCGCTCTTATAGTGATTATATCAGTTTTAGTAAAATATCTTGCTCCAAATTTTACTTCAGTTTCCCCGTGGTGAGCAAGTACATTTTTAAACAGGTAATGCTGGCAAATAGAAGAGGGAAATACAAGTAAAAAGTATAAAAGTTCAAAGTATTTTTACTTTTATCTATACTATTAACCTGTATTTGGCGCAAATGCAAAGTTTTTATTTTGGTGCAAATGAAATACAGTTTGTGGCGCATATGAAATATTTTTTGGAGCAAATGAAATCCTAATTGTCGCAAATGCAATGCACCGGTTTAAAACTATGCATGTAAATGGGGCTTAATTATGGAGGGGGATTTCCGCCACCAGATAAATTCCATACTCTAAATTTTTTTCTTCTCTTTTTATTGTTTTCACTTTTCTTATCCATAGTTCTGCATTTTCTATATTTTATGTTTTAGATTCTATAATATCAATTTAGTATATTCTATATTCTTTCTTTCAAATCCTATTTCATCACTACTTCTGCAATTTTTATATTTTATATTATTGGTTCTATACACTCAATTTATTACATTTTATTTTCTTTCTTTAAATGTTCCCATTTCTATGCTTTGTTTATTAAGTTCTCAATCTTCATTCACGGCATTATATCTACCGTGTTCTAATTTCTAAAAAAAATCATGTTTTATAATTTGAAGGAGAAATGTTCAGAGTAAGCATTTATTGTGCACCATTCTTTCTTTTATATTTAAGTTTTGTCTTTGTATTTTCCTGCAATTTTAGTGTTTTGATGGTCTTAAAATAAACGTGGCGGAAAAAACGCGTATGATTGAATTATGACAAAAGAGGGCGCAAGTGTTTGTATGACAGCTTTCATCCAACAGACGAACGGGATGTTATAGGGACATCATATATATATGCGTTTCAAAGACAGTTTTTAATATGGTGCAACAAAATGTCATTTTTCAGACGGTGAAATAAAAAAGCCTTTTCATTTAAGTGAGCGTGAAGAGGGGAAAACTTGAAGGGGATTGTTAATGATTGGAAGCTGTACTTCAGTGACTGAAATGCTGCTTATCCCTAAATACAGGCGTGACGCAGAAACACTGACAAAATAATCACCTGAAATCGGGAAACAGTATTTTTTATAAAAGTTTTTGTCAAACCCCCCTGCGTTAAACGGGAAAGTTGGCAAAAAATGCGGGATTTCGAGGAGGGTCCCATTGTGGCCTCCTATATACAGTACCTGTTAGAAAAAAAGACTTCCATCTAGTACAATGTAATACAAAACTTTCAGGCTACAAAGTAATGCATTTTTTTGTAATAGAGGTGGAGGCGAGACCAACATGATTTTCAGGGCTTCGGAATTTCCCATTTTTAACTTCGAAAATCGGATAACCCCGGCTCTCTGAGAGCCCGGAGCTGAAACACGGAGCCAAGTGAGTGGGACGCGGAACAATAGTATTGGAACCTGGAGCCCTAGTTTGGAGCCCAGAGCCTTGGTTTAGAGCCCGGAGCCATACTGTTTGAGCCCAGAGCCTTTTGTTAGAACCAAGAGCCCTAATGCAAAATCCCGGAGTCCCAGTGTTGGAGGTCGGAGCCCTTGTTTTGGAGCCCAGAGCCCTTTTGTCGGAGCCTGGAGCCAACAAAGAATGAAACTGTAATATCGAGAAGGGCCATTGAAAAAACTTTGAACAATGAATTTATAAATAAGTAAATAAAATAAATACAGAACAGGTGGAAAAGGTCATTAGTAAGAAAGAGAAATACACTACACAGAGGGAAATGCTTTTTTTTTACTTTCAAAAATTACTGATATAACAACTTTAAATATTCTTTTTGCGAAGAGAAAAGCTCTTGCCTTCTCTTCTTTTGTTTCTTGACTTTCTTTTGTGCAGTAGTTTTTGTCTTTTTAGGAGATTTAGCGCCCTTTTTGACTGGCTTTGTTGTAGATTCCTTAGGTGCTGGCTTTTTGGATGCTGGCTCTTTAGCCTTTGGTTTTTCTGGATTTCATTTTTTTGGACTTTATTTGTTGCTGTCTTTTTGTATAGGTTGATAAGAACGGAATCAAAAATATAAATTCGACTATTCTTGCTTGGTACATATTTGTACCACCAGGACTTGGTTACAAGACTTATTCGTATATCAATTGTTGTGAGACTGGTTTTTGTTCTCTGTTATTAAAATGCATTTTGCACCCAAATTTCATGTGCATGTAGGGCTACATGACTTTGACACATTTCACTTACGGAGCTGTCCGGGATGTCTGCGCACTTAAGGGTTTCAGAGAGATACAATACGATGTAATTGTGCTATTGCCTGGTGATTTTCAGCGTATACAATTATCAAACATTTATTTCTTATGATATGGTTCTATTTTCATGGTTACCTTTCTGATTTCAATAATATATCAGGTTGAAATTACGTAACACATGTTTTTTGTTTACAAAAATGTTTCGGTAATTCTGCGCATGACTGCCTTTTCTAGATGGTGTAGGTATAAAGGAAAGATTTTTTTTTGGCCAAATTTGGCTAAAATAAAAAGTGAACGATTTCACGTTTTTATGCAAGATTTGAACGAGGTGCAATTGATTTTTGACATTAAATATAAAATTTGAAATATTTCTGGCAGTATTGCCTTAAATATTGGTGGTGATTTTCAAGAAACAAAGAAATTCAATCAACATTGTATATTATCAATAAATGAATGATAACAAGGAAATAAATGTTATTTTGTTATTGTCATTATGTGTTAGCCAAGTTAGTGAGTTTCAACACAATATGGGCAAAGAAAGTCATCAGATTCACCAACAAATTCCTCTTTGACACAGTACTTTAGGTGTATCCAATTATCACAACTGAGCCCATTTTTCAAATTCCAGGTTGCCAGATTTGAAGTTTTTGGGCTGGAAAAGACAACAGACACGGCATTTTTCATTATCCTCAATATAAATGATCAACTACCCTAACAGACGTTGTTTCTGACTTTTTAGCTTTAAGTCCCTCCCCTTTTGACTTGTTGGCCTTGGACATCCCCTTTCGTTTACTACTTTTTGTTGTTTTTGTTCCAGATGAGGAGTCAGTTGCTAGTTCATTTTGATTAGATTCTTTATTTCCAGTGTCATTCGCATAAGGCGTTACAAATGTGTTTGTTTTGCGTTTCTTTTTAGCTTGCTTTTCAGTTGGCACTACTGATTGTGATTCTACACAATCTTCATCGTGTTCATTTTCACTTTCCTTCATCTTTCGTTTTGGATTGTTTTTCTCACTTTCCTTTTGTTTTATCAGTTCAGGAAATTTATCTTCAGTTATACCAGCCCCGTATGGTGGAACAAAAGTAGTTCTCTTACGTTTGATAGCTTGAGTGTTCTGAGAAGCTTCAAATGTTGTAGTTTTTTCAGCAAAAAGAACTTTGATTGATCGGATATCTTGCCGTTCTTTTCAAGTAGGTTTTGATGTCGGAACAGGAGTTGGAATTTCACTTGGTGCTATTTTCTGTTGGATAGTATCAGGATTGAAAGGGAAAATACCTGTTTTGCGGAAACCAGACATAATATTCCCAACGGTCATAGAGCTGTTATAGGCAGTATTGATGATTGAAGGTAGTTGATCACGGGTAATCACTGAGTTTGGATTTTGATGCATCTGTTTATGAAATTCTGAGTTCAAGCTCTTTTTAAAAGGACTGAAAACCGAAACATCCAAAGGTTGTAACATATGGCTGCTATGCGGCGGGAGCACAAAGAGATGAACACCAGACTGCTTTGCTAATTCAATGATATCGACAGTAACATGTGTCGAATGACCATCATATAATAGTATCAGTGGACGGTAGGTAACATGAACCAAGACATGGTTTCTGAAAAAGTCCATGAAAATGTCGGTAGTTACCCATCCATTAGCAGAAGTGTTGTATTTTGTACCAGTCATGCCATTACTAACAAGTTCATGTGTGAGTCTCTGTCCCTTATAGATTATATATGGAGGAATTGTCTCTCCTAAAGCACTAACTGCTGCTACTAACGTAGTAGTGAAAGATCTTTCAGACGTAAAAAAAAAGCATCACAACCCCGGAGAGATAATACTTTTGGTGGTGAATGGTCTAAGGATATGCCGGTTTCATCAGTGTTCCATATTTGGGCTGGCTTTTTAAATAGATTATATTCATTTAAAATGACGCGAAGTTCATAAAAATATGCAGTTATATGTTCTTTGCGGACATCATTGCGCACTTTTTCCCGTTTTTTTCGGTTGGACCATCCTGACTTCTGGGTTTCTTTTTAGAAAAGCATAAAAACAATGCTTTGTTGATATAACATTTTTTCCTTTCAACGAGGACATGTTTGCGGACATTTCCATGATCTGCCAACGGGCATATCCATACCCCTTCTCTGCCGTTGATATAAAATGCCTTGCCAATGCTGCCTCTTCTGTTGTAGTGAAATAAGACGGTGCTCCCATTTTTAGATCATCAACTCTCTTAATGTCATTTAATCTAAGTCGCAATGTACTTTCTGGAACCCCATGTCTTTTGGCTGCACCCCTAATTGATTCACCCCTAATTCTAACATCATCAAATGCCTCTTTCAACATCACCAAATTGTAGGTTTCTCGTCTCTTCTTTGGCATTTTGTTCTGAAAATTAATGAAAACATTCAATAATTTAACTTAAAAATGATTTGCTTTGAAAACTTGCAAAATCGAAATTTAAGAAAATTATAAAACCTAAGGAGTATCTCCTTCTTGCTAAGCTCTGTTGTCAACTGATTTTGGCTTTGTAATTCTAAGGCAGCACAAGTATTTACATAAAAATAAAATAACATGAACCATTTTATGACTAACATTTGTAAGACAAAGCAGTTAAACATATTTCGGTTTTTGGATTTCCAAATGTTTTAATTTCATCTGCACTGAAGAGACATACTAAAGTCACAGTAACTTCGGTATTTTGTTAATTGTGGCAAATAAAAATCTTCCCTTTACTCGATACACTAAGATAAGACTCCAGCCAATCAGAATGCATTAGCGGTAAATGTGAATATGGGGCAGACGAAGTTGTGAAAATGACAGGGAAACTTAACCCATTTTTTGAACAAATACATTCACATTGTGTGATCACATAAGATTCGAAGGATTGTATATGATTCAAAGTTAATAACATGCATGTTATACAAGTAAGGGGCACAGTTTGCGTTAAAACATGTGTACAGGTAATTACCCAAAGGGGATTCCCTCAGTTTGTTTACATTCGCAACATGCTTTCACTGGGTCATCGAAATTTTCTCTAGTTATGGAATATTTTTGGATTATTTTTTTCAACTGAAGCTCTAAAATATATATAAATGTGCTTACTTACCACGTAGCTCTTGCTCTCTTGGTCAAAATTTCATATCGTCATTGAAAACAGTCGACTGTCAATATTTCTATTTTGGGGTGTGACGTCAGCGCAGAATTACCGGATGCGCAGAGTTCAGGGAAGCCACTGTACTAAAATAGGAATTACTACTGGGGATTTAGGCTGTTTTTCTGATATTTTCCCTCACATGTTCACCGTGTAAACCGGAAGTTCATATGCCATAGCCATTTTACTATCTTCTTGTTTAGTGGTCAGTTTAGGCCAATACTTTCTCTAGTTTTAAAGTTTCATTCGTATTTCTCGCATCTCACCCCTTCAGTGCTACATATGGACTGTCGTCTGATATCTCGTGCGAGTAAACCACATGAACATGACCACTTACAACATATCTGAAAAATAAATAAGCATATTACATTTAAAACAATGTCAAAAATGAATACCAGGCACAATGTACACATTTTATCTCTGGATCTGAAATCAACATCTTCAAACTGTTTATTTTTTCCTTCAACTATTTTAAAAGGTCACAATGACAACATATCCATATACAAAGCATCCAAGAATTTTCTGAACAAAAGCTCTCTACAGCCATGACAGCTTACGTGATGTATGTCGTAAAAGGAAACGACTGTAAAGAAAGCTTTTTCGACTTTGACTTTAAGGTTCGAAAGTTATGCTCTGCGGGGGGGGGGGGGGGAGATGGGCTGTGAGGTGGGTTAGGTTCACTCAACAGTGTAGATTTGGATACTTGTACTATGTAGCTTAGCTGATATAATATATATTCATAAAAACAACAATATTTTGGAATGATGCCTCAGCTGACCCACAAAGGTAATTAATTATTGACAGCATAGATGCATCCATATAAGGTCAATCACGTGATATAAACATAGCGTCACCTGTAAGAATTCATTTCAGGTGTGACAATCGTAAATTTCCACTGTTTTTTTTTTTTCGTTAAAAATGCATAATGATTCTAAAATGAATTTAATTAGTATTTACCTGTATGCATCTAGCGATCTGTAGGCTTTCATTGACTCTTTGGTGTAAATGGAAGGCGTGTCAATCAGGTACAGGTAGATGTCTCCAAAGGTGAGATCTGGCCATGTGTTTGGGTCTGTGCTCCAATTCCCTGTCAGATTATATGGATCCGGCAAACTTTTGGCACCAAAGTCATCAAAAACGGTGCCATGCTTACTGAAGCTTTGAGGAATATCTGGTCTTAGCGTCACTTGGAAGTGTGATGTAATATTCGGAATATTTAACTTTAACTGTGTCAGATGTCAATGCGTTGTCATCCATTTTTCTTTTGCCAACCAAAAATTTTTGGTGACGTCACTTCCGGTATTCGCGAACAAGGCTATTTTAAACGATACCGTCGGTCAAGGTTTCCCTTTCTATTGTTCTCCAGAGTATAAAAGAGACAGAATTTTGCTTTAACTTCAGTTGCAGACAGAGCCGACCTGCCATCAGGTCACACTCTCCCTCTTGAACTGCATCAGTTCGAACAGGGCTACATATTACACAGGAACGTCCCAGTTGTTGACCGAGTAGTTGACCTTGCACTTCAGAAAGGTATGTGCTCATTAGTCTATTGATCGTAGGGACCGTCTGACGACACAAAGGAATCACTTTCTGTTTATAACACAACGCGAAGTTAGGAGATTTTTTATTAGGGTATTTTTTATTGCTTTTGGGATATTTTTTCTATTTATTTAATTTATTCTTCCATTTTTTGAGAAGAGTTATTTGACATACTGCCATATTTATATTTTTGCTACTTTTTAAGCAATTTTTCTTGATGACATTTTTTTGCAACTGACTATTTTTTTGTCAGAATTGTTTTTGTTATTCACTTTTGTGAAATAATATTTGTGGAATAAACATAATTGTTTAACTTATTTAATCTTGCTCATTCAGCCAGTGTTCCAGTTTCAACGATTACAATGAGAGACAATATATAACTGTAGGAGTAGATATGTAGTGTCCCTGTGACCTCACTGTATCCTCACATAAGCTTGGGGCGAAGTACTGACCATTACACGCCCACGATGGACTAATACATCTAGCCCATCTGTTACACAATATTGGTAAGGAACGGTGCCATGCTTTATATTTTAATACAGTAAAAATTTAAATTACACCTTAACGTATTGTAGAAGTGTAGAATATTGTAGAATATTGTAGAAGGAACGGTGCCATGCTTTATATTTTAATACAGTAAAAATTTAAATTACACCTTAACGTATTGTAGAAGTGTTTGATACTGGTGTCATTTGAAAAAAAAACTTAAAAATAATTGACCGTCTACGTACAACGAGTTATTACATTTGTATTTTTTTTAATCATTCAAATTTGGTGTTGTACTTGTACTTTTGATATTGTTCAGATATCTTTCGGTTTTTCTCCTCTGTAAAATTCGTGTCTGATCTCACCAAAAGACAATGCAGATAGGACGATATTGTCACTTTACGTGACTTATTTTTGTGATGACGTTCTGTAGTTAAGTAACACAACTGTTTAAGGCGAGGTAACTCGCAATAGATATCGTGATTTCACTAAGATAACCTGATTTATTCTATATTGGAATAAATCTATATTATTAACAATATTTGAACTCTAAACTAGATATATGTGGTTCCAGCCATGCTTACTTCTTTGAGCATCGAGCAATTAGATAAGACATTTCCAAATGAATAGTGTATATCCTGCATAAAATATCAATTCCAAGAAATGTATAAACTATCGTAGTTTTGCTTATGGTCACAATGAAGAACGCGATTGATACGGCACATTTAAAGGGGAATGATCTACTTAAAGGAGTTGGAGTACAAGAAGCAAGAAAATCGGTAGAATCTACTTTACCGGGCGGCGGAAGTTAGGTGAAATAACAATGAACGCGCGTGTTCCATGAACCTTCTAATCCATTTAACAGATACTCTGAGTGATTCTGTTAAATGACAAAATACACAATTACTGTGAATCTAGGCTCTGCATACTGGCATTTCGACAACTTATGTCTCATCAGTGCAGAACAAATCAAAACACTTTGAAGACCACAAACCAAAAATATGTAAATGCTGATAGAGAGCAAATAAGAAAGAGGAACAAAATCAGCGAAGGACACAGCTATGAAGAAGGAAGATACTCCTTGGTTTTATACAAAATTTTCTAGAATTAAGAAATTGCGAATTTCAAATTAAAAATAAAATCGGTTTTCTGGCCAGCACTGGAGATTGGTGAATACCCTCGGGGACTAACATTCCAAAAGACGTTGCATCGACACAGTGGAAATAAATTAATATAAGGCACGGGCCATTTGATTTTCGGCGGGGGGGGGGGGGGGGGNAAAATCTGGACTCGATTTTTGCCCCAATAAATTCTCTGACCAGCATCTTGGTGGAAAAAAATAATCTGGCCTGGATCCTTTCCATTAGAAAAAAAGCCTGGCTCAACAAAATTTCCTAGCATTGTGAATGCGGAAAAAAATAATCTGGCCCGCGAAGCGAGCGAAAAAAAGTTTTGTTGTAAAAAGTGAAAAAGTGAAAATTGAAATTTGGAAAAAGGTAAGTTTCATTATATAAAATTGAAAATATATAGTGAAAGAATGGAAATGTGGAATAAAATTACAGTTTCATTGTGACAAATGAAACAAATTGAAAATCTAAATTTGGATGAAAATTACATCTCATTGTAAAACGAAAGTGAAAAAAAAGTGAAAACTGACATTTGAAAAAAATGGAAGTTTCATTTTTAAATGTGACAGTAGACAGATTCTTAACACTTTAGAGATTGGTAATGCAGCATTCTAACTGGTCGAGAAGTAAAACATACATTGGTGTCAATTTCCGTCACGATTGATAAGTTAGGGTGTCACCTGTTCGGCAATAGTGTATCAATGGCTATGTTAAGTATGACTGTTTTACGCGCACTACTGTTATAGGTAATTAAATGTTGTAAATATTCTATAATGCATTTATTCATTGTTTTTATTTTGTACGGCCTTGATATTATGTAATTTGTTTGGCCTAGTTATGTAACTTTTTTACAATAAACAATGGTCAAGGTTATTACACCTTAGAACATATAGAAATTTCTAGAATTTAAATTTAGTTTTTAACACATAGAATTTTCTAGAGGTTTTCCTTACATAGCCATTTTAGTCATGTGATTATTATTTGATTAGAATGTTCTAGTTATGATTTTTCTGGAAATAATAAATGTATATAAATAAGGTAGCAGAAAAAGGTTGAGTCAGTCAGTTTAATAAGTTTATACAGGATTAATTAGTTTATACAGGATTATCACGCACATCTTTTGTATTGGAAATCGACATCAATTATTGTGAATCTATTATCAACTATTTAGTGAGGATTATATGGATTATTCTATTGGACATTTATTGGTGGAATTAAGTGAACTATTCATTTGGATTATTACTTGGACTTCGTTATTGTCAGATAAGTCAAATATTGTTTTTAGTTTGTAAAATAATTATTTTTTATCTGATTAAAACGTTAATTTGAGCCAGTTTTGTTTTATCATTGCTGACTTCAATTTGAAATAGTTTTTTGGTCGTTTCTGCCACATAACAGAAATTGGGGGCTATCGTCCGGGAGTTTCGAAATTGTTTAAGAAAGAAATTATCAAATTTTTGTCAAAAAGAAAATTCTTAAAAGTCAGCAGAATTTTTTTTCAAGATGTCATTTGATTCAGAACAATTCATGTCTACGTGTCAGGTGGAGAGTTTTGAGAAGCTTGAAAAGGATGAGTTGATTATTTTAGGAAAACATTTGAAATTAAAAGTCAAATCTGGAATGAGAAAATTTGAAGTTCAAAATGTGATTGCAAATTATTTGGTTGAAAGAGATTATTTTGATAAATCTGTTTTGGCGACTATTGGCATTCAAACACCTGATTTGAAAATTAAAAAATAGATATTCAGAAAGAATTAGAAAGTAGAAAATTAGAATTAGAACAAGAGGAAAGACAGGCAGAAAAAGAAAAAGAGTTTAATTTTCAATAAGAAATAAAAAAAAAATGGAATTGGCTGAAAAGAATCAGCACCTTTCTCAGAATTCTCAGACATTTGATGTTGCTAAAAACATCAGGTTGGTCCCTCCTTTTCAAGAAAAGGATGTTGACAAATATTTTCTGCATTTTGAGAAGATAGCTCAGAATTTAAAGTGGGCAAAACATAATTGGTCAATGTTATAATTGGTAAAGCCAGGGAAATTTAGAACAGGCTTCAGATTATGACACTGTAAAAGAGTTAATTCTTAAAGCCTATGAACTGGTCCCTGAAGCTTAGGGGCAAAAATTTAGGAATGCAGAAAAACAGAGTGACCAAATCTATGTAGAGTTTGCTAGAACAAAAAAGCAACTATTTGATCGTTGGTGTTCATCAAAGAAAATAAATAACAATCATGAGAAATTACGTCAGCTAGTTTTAATTGAAGAGTTTAAAAGATGTATTAATACTGACATTAAAACTTTTATTGATGAACAAAAAGCTGAAACTTTGGAAATTGCTGCACGTTTAGCTGATGATTTTTCACTTACACATAAAACACAATTTTTTAATAAGCCACAGAAATTTTTCAGAAATAACAATTCCACAAATTTTTCACCCAAACCAACAAATGATGTAAATAGTAGGCAACGTCCAGTAAGTAGCTCGTCCAAGTCCTATCCTCCCTCCCAGTCACAGAGACCATTCAAGTCGATTTCCTGTAATTATTGTAAGAAGGAATGCCATTTGATATCTGACTGCTATAGGTTAAAGCAAAGGAAGGAAAGTGAAGTTTAACCCAGTGGTTTTGTTGAGTCGTCACAATGTTTGCCTCATTTTGATAAAGATGTGCATAGTTCTTTTTCTGAGGTGAAGTCTGTTTCTGATCCTGTTAGTAAAGTCGAGGTCAAATCCCCATCTAGTCCCATTATGGAGATTTTTGAACATTTATTAGAAATGGTTTTGTGTCGCTTTCGAGTGATTTTTGTAATTCTACCTCTATTCGAATTTTGAGAGATACTGGAGCTTTTGTTGGCGGAGACCCTGTCGTTTGATGATATTTCTAGTACTGGTAGAAATGTCCTTATTAAAGGGGTAGATTCTAGTGGTCATACTGCTATTCCTCTCCATAATGTTTATTTGTCTTCAGATATTGTTTCTGGACCTGTGACCTTAGGTATTAAGCCATCACTGCCCTTTGAAGGTGTACAACTTCTTGGTAATGATTTAGCTGGGGATAAAGTTCAAAGAAATCCTATTGTGACAGACAAGCCTTCTGTTGATCAGGTTTCTGATTCTGCTGAACAGGAGTTTTCTGAGTTGTATCCTGCCTGTGCAGTTACTCGTGCTATGAAAAAGAAATGTGTAGAAGCTCAGAAAGTTGATGAAAATAGCGCTAATAGTTTTGATTTGTCGGATACATTTATAAGTCAGCTTGGTGATGTTGGTGTCAAAACAAGCAAGCCCTTCGAGTTTTCTTATAATTCATTGGTTCAAGGTGATGGTTTTTCTATGTCTACGTTTAGCAGTGAGCAACATAAGGACCCTGAAATTTCATGTCTTTTCAATAGGGCTGTTCATGAAAGTGAGTGTTTGCAGGAACCTGTTACTTATTTCACCAAAAATGGTATTCTTATGCGTAAATGGAGACGCTCTGATGTATCTGCTGATGCAGAATGGGCAATAAAGTATCAAATTGTAGCACCAAAGGTGTATAAAGCTGAGATATTAAGCATGGCCCATGATACTCCCTTGTCAGGACACTTAGGTATTAATAAGACTTACAACAAAATTTTAAATTTTTTTTATTGGCCTTATCTTAGAAAAGATGTCTATAATTACTGCAAGTCTTGTCATACATGTCAGTTAGTAGGGAAACCAAACAAAGTTATTCAAAAGCACCTCTTCAGCCGATACCTGCCTTTGAGGAGCCTTTTAATAGAATATTAATAGATTGTGTAGGTCCTTTACCAAAAACTAAATCTGGTAATCAGTACATGTTAACTATT
This sequence comes from Modiolus philippinarum, assembly GCA_002080025.1. Taxonomy (NCBI): domain Eukaryota; kingdom Metazoa; phylum Mollusca; class Bivalvia; order Mytilida; family Modiolidae; genus Modiolus; species Modiolus philippinarum. The sequence continues at coordinate 20,488 of MJUU01040805.1, forward strand.
ATGTGTGCATCCACAAGATTTCCTGAAGCTATTCCTTTAAGAAATATAAAGACTAAGACAATAGTTAGGGCTTTAACTAATTTTTTACTTTGTTCGGCCTACCCAAATCTATTCAATCAGATCAAGGTTCAAACTTTATGTCAGACATTTTCCAACAAGTAATGTATGAATTAGGCATTAAACAGTACAGATCATCTGCATATCACCCTGAAAGTCAAGGCGCCTTAGAGCGATTTCATCAAACCTTAAAAAATATGATGCGGACCTATTGTTTTGACACAGGGAAAAATTGGGATGAAGGAATTTCTTTTCTTTTATTTGCTGTAAGAGAAGCAGTCCAGGAGTCATTAGGTTTTAGTCCATTTGAATTAGTTTTTGGACATACAGTTAGGGGTCCACTCAAACTTTTAAGCGAGAAAATTTTATCTGATGAAAAGACCATTTAAATCTCCTTGATTATGTTTCAGACTTTCGCACTAAACTTGTAAAAGCTTGTGAACTAGCCAATAAAAATCTTAAATCTAGTCAAGAATCCATGAAAGCCAAGTATGACCAAAATTCTGTAAAACGTAATTTTGACCCTGGTGATAAAGTACTTGTTTTACTTCCTGTTCCTGGAAAGCCACTTGAAGCCAGATATTTTGGTCCATATATTGTTGAAAAGAAAATCAGTGATTTAAATTATATTATTAAAACACCTGACAGACGTAGACATAATAGGTTGTGTCATGTAAACATGATAAAACCTTATATAGATAGAAATAGCTCAAATATTGTACATTCTGTAAATATAGTTAGTGTTGATCCTGACAATTCTGAAAATGACTTTTGTGAAAAGATTGATTCGCCATCTATCACACCGAAGCTGGAAAATTCACAGATTCTTCAAGATTTGGATTCGAAATTTCAACATTTACCAACAATTCAAAAGGAACAGTTGAAACAGTTATTTCGTGAATTTGAACATTTGTTTCCGGACATTCCGACACAAACTGATAAAATATTTCATGATGTCGATGTTGGTGATTCAGTACCGATAAAACAGCATCCATACCGACTGAATCCGATCAAACAAAAGTACCTGCATAATGAAATTCAGTATTTGTTAAAAAAAAATGACTCTATTGAACCTAGCAAAAGCAATTGGAGCTCGCCTTGTATTCTAGTGCCAAAACCTGATGGAACTATGTATGTGTACGGACTATAGAAAATTAAACAGTGTTACAAAAACTCATTTCCAATTCCGCGCATTGATGACTGTATTGATAAAATTGGAAATGCTAAATACATTACAAAAATTGACTTATGGAAAGGATATTATCAAGTTCCTCTTACAGAGCGTGCAAAAGAACTTTCCGCTTTTGTTACACCGGATGGACTATTCCAATACAAAGTGATGGCTTTTGGCATGAAAAATTCGCCGGCAACTTTTCAGCGTCTCATCAAGAGTGTTATTTCTGGAATTGACGGTTGTGAAGCATACATTGATGACATTCTTATAAATAGTGACACTTGGGAAGAACATCTTCAGATACTTCGAACTTTTTTCGACCGTTTAAGCAGTGCTATGTTAACAGTCAACCTCTCCAAGAGTGAATTTGGATGTGCTAATGTAAATTATTTAGGACATGTTGTAGGTCAGGGTCAGGTAAAACCTATTGATGCTAAAATAAGTGCTATTTCTAGTTTTCCTAAACCTGAGAATAAGAACCAATTGATGCGTTTTCTGGGAATGGCTGGATATTATAGAAAATTTTGTCAAATCTTCTCTTCAATTAGTGAGCCTTTGACCAAATTATTGAGAAAAAATGTAAAGTTCATTTGGTCTAAAAGTTGTGATACAGCATTTGGAGAACTTAAAGCCATCCTAGAAAGTGCGCCAGTTTTAGCAACACATAATTTTGATTGTCAATTTAAGTTAGCAGTAGATGCCAGTGATGTTGCTGCTGGCGGTGTTTTGTTACAAGAAGGTAAAGATGGTATAGACCATCCTATTTGTTATTTTTCTAGAAAATTTAACAAACGCCAGAGAAATTACTCCATCATTGAAAAAGAATGTTTGTCTCTTATTTTGGCTTTACAGCATTTTGAAATTTATGTTACAGCTTCAATTCAGCCTATCATTGTATATACTGATCACAACCCTCTTTAATTTATTCACAAAATGAAAGATAAAAATCAAAGACTTTTGAGGTGGAGTTTGACTTTACAAGGTTTTAATGTAGACATAAGACACATTAAAGGACAAGATAATGTCATTGCAGACGCATTGTCAAGAGTTTGATCAATTTCATAACACCTCATTGTTTATTTTAAATGTTTTTCATTGCATTCAAACATTTTCTTTTGGGGGGAGGTGTTATAGATAATTAAATGTTGTAAATATTCCATAATGCATTTTATTCATTGTTTTTATTTTGTACGGCCTTAATATTATGTAATTTGTTTGGCCTAGTTATGTAACTTGTTTACAATAAACAATGGTCAAGGTTATTACACCTGAGAACATTTATAAATTTCTAGAATTTAAATTTAGTTTTTAACACATAGAATTTTCTACAGGTTTTCCTTACATAACCATTTTAGTCATGTGATTATTATTTGATTAGAATGTTCTAGTTATGATTTTTCTGGAAATAATAAATGTATATAAATAAGGTAGCAGAAAAGGGTTGAGTCAGTCATTTTTAATAAGTTTATACAGGATTAATTAGTTTATACAGGATTATCACGCACATCTTTTGTATTGGAAATCGACATCAATTATTGTGAATCTATTATCAAATATTTAGTGAGGATTATATGGATTATTCTATTGGACATTTATTGGTGGAATTAAGTGAACTATTTATTTGGATTATTTCTTGGACTTCATTCTTGTCAGATAAGTCAAATATTGTATTTAATTTGTAAAATAATTATTTTTTGTATGATTAAAACGTTAATTTGAGCCAGTTTTGTTTTATCATTGCTGACTTCAATTTGAAATAGTTTATTGGTCGTTTCTGCCACATAACACTACATTTCATTGAGAATGAAGTTAATTCTAAAAAGGTTGTTACAATTCTTTCAAAAAATGCTAAATTTCATGATTGTTGTACTGTAGTTCTTTGCCGACATTTATACTTCGGCTTGTCACCTAGACTTTTAATGCATTTTAAATGACATGTTTTATATTAGGTTGAAGCTAGAATTAATAGAGTATTGGAATGAAAATTTGTTGTGAGCATGTCATAACCAGGATACGTAGAGGATTACACTTCATTCTCAACACATTGGATTCCAGAAAAAGTTACTTGTTCTGTAAAAAGACAACTGCTACTGTAAAAGTGGTTTTTGTTTTTGTAAAAATATGTGTTTGTTTTTCATCTATCTGTAAAAAGAAAATATTTACTTGAAGGTCAAAAAAGCATTTCAACGCAAGTTAGTGCATACTTTGTCTTATAGTTTCAAAGTTTTTACTTTTAGTAGCATAGCATGGTAAAGTTCTTTTATGGTTATTTTACCTAATTACTTTTTTATACCCCCGCTTTAGCGGGTGATATATAGTGATCATGGTGTCCGTTCGTCCGTCCGTTCGTTCGTTATTCCGTCCGTCACAGGGTAAATACTTTGTGGGCACAACTCCTCCTAGATCGCCCGTTGAAATTCAACGAACATCTCACAAAATGTTGAGTACATATTGCCATTGTGCACCAGCTATTTAAAAATTTGATTTGACTTGAATTTTTTTTGTGTGTAATTTTTTTTACATCTGGACTCCAACGGGGGAGCGGGGTATATTTTTGTGAGCTTTGCTCACAGTTTTTCTAGTTTATTATATACATTGTTTTCTGATTACTCAAGAAATTATCTACATGTTGTATGGAGGGAAGTTTTGCATAATCGCTTTGAACTACAGAGTTAAACTCTGGGAAATTATTTTAAAAAAAATCATGAACCAGATTTTGTGTTATGTAGAAAATCAAAAAATGAATGAGGCATAAAAATTCAATTTTCTGTTTAATCCTTTATATTTATTCTTGAAATTCAAATAAACAATGAAGTGATACGGAGTAAATGCATATGAGTCAAAGTCTCTATCAATACATTGAAGAACTAAGCAATGAAACAACGGTTTTATTGTTTCATTCAACTAATCATCATATGTTCTACAATACTGAACCTTGCTCATACCTAACAGTAAGACCAAGACGGTCCTGGTACCGGTTTGAGCGTAATTCATTTCCTAATATCGAAAATTGCCACATCCATATTCCTTTTTTTCTAATGGATACAGGGTAAACAAACATTACATTAAGGTACTACGGGGTGGGGGGGTTCATTCTTGCGCATCTGACAGAAAATGGAATTCACTATGGGAATGTTAGCGAAATGATTTTCGACGTCTTATGATCAAATATGCCACTTTTATTGGGTAACCATGCGGAATATCAAACCTTTTCAGCTAACTCTTGTTCTATTAAATGGAGATAATTTGCATAGAAATAATACTAGGAAAAAAAGGGTTTTTTTTTGCCATTTACTCAGAAACTAGTCCGGAGACCCCAATCTTATTTTCATGTACAAATCAGCTCCTTATTTACCAAATTAAAAAAAATCTATCTGATGTAACCAAGATAATTTAAAATTTTGCTAAAATTCAACAAAAATCCCTATCATTTTAACCAAAAAAATGCTGATTTTTAGATGAAAGTTTTCACCCTTATATGACCACCAATTTTTATATTATTTTTCTTATATCCTAATGACAAAGCGTAAGTCATGAAAATATCAGAAAATTCTATCTGACAATTTTTAGACCCTCGTAACACCTTAAATTGGCAAAGTGCTCTTTTACATTTTTTTACTTACCTTTTTGCCTCAATCTTTGGCCTTCAATATGAAAAGCACGGTTTATGACTTAAGACATTAACAGGGAAGACTTCAGTCATTTCAAAACAATGCTGTCTTCAGTTTTATCTTAATTTGTCTTAGAATTCTCAGGAATATCGATGTAAACTGCATTTTATGTATACAAAGATACAATTTTAATACATTTCAATACTCTACAACATTCTCGACTTACATTGTACTCCACCTGGGTACTTATTTTGCCTTTAATTTTTGAATGTCCAGTACTGATTTAAACTTATTTTATTCATTAAAGAAAGGATTTGGTAACAGTTAAAGCCCATACAAGCCTTCTCCCAGTACAATGAGAGTTTTTCCTACTTTAATCAGTACTTATCCATAACAGATTTGCGTTTTAAACCCAAAGGAATTGTACCGTTTCTGCTATCCATGCATCAGCCTTCATGCGAGAAATGATATGTTCCAGGCAAAATTTTTCCCAAGGAATAAGTCAAGTCTGACAGCAGAGACGACTTTTTTCTAGATCAAGTCTAGTACAAACCAAGTCACTCGCAAGTTGGGAGGTAAGTACATTTAACTGGTCAACCAACTAGTGATTGTGACCATAGAATTTTTGAAACGTAAATTTTAAACAGTTTTCCTCATATCTTTGAAGGAGTAGTTTGTGGTTAGTAATTAAGATACGATGGGGAAATTCATGGACTAGCAGATTGATATGATATATCGTATCATATCAATCTGTTAATACATGAATTTCCCCACCATATCAGTTATGATGTGTACGCGCAGTATGCAGAGGTGAAAAGGATGTTACTACTTTACTACCCAGAAATGGTAAAATTACGATAGGAAATTTGAAGTTATCATGTTTTCATATATAATAATTGTAGAATGAAAAAAATGTGTCAGTCCAAAAGCAGGACAAAAATAAAACAAAACATTTCATTAATTTGTGTTATAATTATTATTTTTTTTAAATCCATATCATAATTTTAAATGTTCTCATAATCGTGATAAGAGGCAGGGCATATTGATGGATGAATTCATTTTAGTGATATCAAATATTTCTGTCGATAGCTATCATTTATATAATTGTATATCCTATAAAATATATTTAGATGTGAAACAACCGAACAGTGATACTACGTAATGACAATATTAGAACTGAGCAAAAACAAATGATTCATTGAACACAAATAACATAATGAGGTAAAAAAGGTTTTTCTATAAAGTAAATTTACAGTAACATCGTTATTTATTGTTTATTAGCCATTTCAATTTCAAGTAAAGTAGATATTAGCTTAGTTCAAACTGGTTTATTGTCCATTGTCTATGACCTTAACGGTCTTCCTGTTCATATTGTGCAATCAATCTAGCAATTTCATTAAACCATAGGTGTGATAAAACTGACCTATACCTATAGTTCCAGAACAACATGAATAATTCGTTCATGAAATACGGTGTACTTGTTCCGGAGAGAATTTCTCATATGTATATTCTATCATACTTTCTAAGTTTGGTGTTTATATTTTTTTGTAATTTAAAAATGTTATTCTGACCACCTGTTTACTAGGTCCACATTTCACTATTTTATAATGCAAAGTTTTCTTACAATCAACTTGATGAGTACCCTGAGTTTTTTATATGTTGTAATCGTGTTCTAGTTAAGAAACTAGTGCTTTTGTACAGCAACAGATGACAGTGATTGTTAGGGCACTTTGCCATTTTAATTTATGCTTTTCACGTTCCCTCATGGATGTAGCAGTGTTCGACATTTAGCAAAGAATTCCACTCAAACCGATGCCAGGGGCCGTTTTTGACATGCTGTGAGGTATGAGTAAAGCTCATTATTGAAGGCCTCAATAGTGACTTCAAGATGAAGAACAATAATAAAAGCGTTGTTCCTTTGCTTGGTTCTTCTGTGTATTTGTTGAGACTTTCTCTCATGTCCTATTTACTCCATATTCTTTCATTGTTTATAGAAGTCAGACAAACTTATGAAGTATTCGCCTTTTTATATCACTTTCACTAATAAAATGATAGAGCATGCTTATATATATATATAACAAATATATTTAATATTACCTATGGTAAAAGTTTCTATTAATTTCATTGTCAAATACGCTCACGTGATTTTAAAGATATACATCTAGAGTATTTTAAGCAATGACGCTACGTTTCTATCTTAAGTATATTGACGCTGTGTTTCTTTTTTTTTAGCTTTATTGACGCTATATATTCCCGTTGAACTATCAGGCTATAGTTTTTAACCAAAAAAGGTATTATGAAAAAAAATATTTAAAAAATTGTGGAAAACGCTATACAGATTAATAGCAGATAGTAAAATGTTTTACAAAGCAACCACTGAAATTCATGCAAATTTAATTTATTTTAATTTCCCACTTGTGAACGCACCTTTTTTGAGCAGCAATATACGTAACTCTCCAGCCTACACAGACGTGTCTGTGTCCCAAATGAAAATGGACAGTTTCAGTTAGATTTCACGTCTTCGCGAATTTGATATAACTGGTTTTGTCTCATCCCAGGATTGACTAACTGATCGTGTGATGCGTGCTAGTGGGGCACGACATGCTTACCCTTCCAGAGCACCTGATGTCACTCCCGGTTTTAATGGGAGTTTGCACTATGAGTACCTTAGTTATTAATATCGTCTTTTTATTTCCGTGGCTTGTGGCAGTATCACGTCCTTGTTTTGTCTTTGTTTTTCTTTGTTGCCGTTTTTGCCATGTCTTTGAACTTTGATTTTTCTGATCATCATTTCCCTTTGTTCCTTCGGTATTCTACTGCCGTTGTCTCATGTAACTACTTTTGATTTCTAGGAATGGTTTAAAGAATGTTTCTTGATATATGACATTTATTTAATAGAATCTCTTTTTTATTTTAAGGGACTGAATACAAGTTTAACATGAATATTTTTAAGAATGTATATTTATCCTTTTTATGCCAATTCAGGTAATGGAAGGTACACATGTGGATTGGACTGCTGACAACAGCCATTAAAACTTTGTCGACTGAAGCAAGACTGAAGAGAAAATTGTTTTTGATTAAATAAAAACTCCCGGAAATTTATAAGTTAATAAAAGTTCAATCTAAACACAATGAGTCTAAACATGTTTAGGTGTAAACACCAAATATCTAAACATGCTTCAAATTTAAACACTTTTTAAAACTAAACATGTTAGGTGCTTAAAAACGAACACAAAATGTGTTTAAGATTGTGTTTTAAATATAAATACCAGTTTACAGTGTTGTGCTAATAAAATGCTTTGGTTCAGTTACTGTTATGTTTTCAACATACAAATCCTGTGCTGTTTTATATGGAAAGCTATCAGGGACTGCTACCAAAAACTTCCGCCTCATTTTGTCCTGTTTCAGGTCCAACAGGCACTTCCTTGCACAAGAATATTCATCACCAATGCTTTTGGCCATTGAAATATTTGCACTACAATTTTTATCACACTTACCTAAGTCTAAATCAATATCCAGGCTGAAATGTTTAGAACAGAGCTTATTTCTGTAGTATTGATATTATGTTGTGTTGTTGTATTTTCAGCAGCGGTATAGATGGTTTGGGTGGCAGGTTGAAAAGGAGTCCAATCAACATCTGAGTGTAGTGGATTGTTGTATATTCCATCCGATTGAACACTGGCATGTTCATTACCTCGCAACCTATTTATTTCATTTATTTCTTGGCTGTTTCTGTGCATATCCTTCTTGTCATTTTTTTTTCAATTTCATTCATTACTGTATTTACTCTTTTGCAGGGTTGATGCAGATGGGGCTTGGATATTGCCACTCAAAAGAATTTTGCGCAAACTAGATTGAGCAATTGGAGTTTGACTCTGGTCGACTTTATTGAAACGGTCAAGCGAGTGACAAAAGTTTCATTTCAAAGAGATGTATTTTCACCTTCCAAGCCGACGCTCCCAAATACTGACCGAAGGTATAGAAATAGTGTTGATAATTGATTGACAGCGGTCTATTTATATCAAATGATTGATAGCATTTTTATCTCGAAGCCATGAAATGGCTGGAGAGATATTGATATGGCAAGAAAAAATCACGTGCCCCGCATGAGGCTTCAAGCCTATTAACAGCTCTAAAAGATGATCTTCGTGCTTCCAATAAAATATAGTGCGCAAGTTCCTTTCAAAATCGGATACATTTAGTATTTAAGTTATATTTCTTCATTTTCTTGAGTTGAATATAGTGTTGTTTTATTAAACTGAAAACAATATGCATGTTAATCAAATTACTCGTTTTTTTTACTCGTTGCTTATAGAAAATGAATGGCTGTCTTTATATCTGATGGGAAAACACGCCCATTGACCTTTATAAGATGTTTTTATTGGTTTAAATGAAACATACGATAAACACGTTAGATGTGTATACACACAGCTGAAGCGATCTATATTTAAAGTTTACATAGGTACACGTGTCCAGAAGCGCGATTAATTTAGTATTATAACATTGAGTTTATTACATTACGTTTATAAATTTTCAAAGTCAGTAACGTATTTATTGTTTTGAGTATCAATTAGTGCTTAATAGATTCAGGGATTGGTGTTCTATTATTATGATTTAAATTATTTATTTAGGTCAAACATGTCCCCATTCATAGTTATAACGAGTCGTTGTAGTGTGTATTCTTAAAATAGTGTAGTAAATGTTTCGTAGCATTCAAAATACAAACATCGCTATTTGTTCGTTCGAATTTTCGCACAAATTAATTATCAAGCGCAATTTGGCCAGTTACAGCGATTTTAAAGACTGAAAACTTCTTAAAAGGCTCTCGCTTTGCGGTCGCCTTTTAAGAAGTTTTTACGCCTTTAAAATCGCAATAAGTGGCCAAATGCGCTTGATAATATATAATAGCAATGAAATTTATTGTTTGTATAATAATTGTTTATCACAAACTATATATAGTTTAAAGATAATCAAAAAAAAAATTTGAAATTTGAAAAATTAAATGAAATCAACATGCGAAATCACACAATTCGATTATGTTCACGTATCACGGACTATAACTTAATACATGTAGACGTATGCAGTAGTTCTTTGGATGACTACGAAGTTTTGCCACATGTAGAATTTCAGGGCTTCGAGATTCAGCTCCATCGGAGCTTTGATTAAATTTGATTCGATAGTTTTATTATTATGCAACCAATCAAATATAAAATCTTATCGAGACACTACTTTCAATCGGCTGTTCTGCATACACAACCTGTGTTGTCTGCTGTCAATAAACTAACAATTGTCAATAAATCAAGGAAAGTTAAACACTGAAGTTTATGATAAAAGGGATGATTTCTCTTTCTCTATAGTTAATTTTCCCAATCTCGACGGCGACATTTCGTTAGCCCCTTCTTACGGGGTCTACATTTCACAACTTGTTCGATATGCACGAGTATGTAGTGATGTTTCTGACTTCAACGACCGAAATCTTTGTCTAACTGAAAAACTTCTGCATCAAAGGTTTAGATATCATAAATTGATAAACACATTCTCTTAATTTTATTATAGATACATTGACTTATTAGGAAATTTGGTTCTACATGCAGGGCTCTTATACAGCAGGGCATTTCACATCCAAACTTCTACGGAAATATGTACTGAAGAGACATAGGTTGTCGAATGTGCATATGCAGAATTTAAATTCACAGTAACTTCGGTATTTAGTCATTTTACAAAGTGCATAAATTCAAAAAATGTCCTTTCAAATTTATTAATCCGTTGAACAAACTTATTCATAACTGGTTTTTGTTTGTAATGATAATGATCAGCTCCTAAATGCTTTATACCGTAACTAAATTGAATTATTTTTCATATTGGAAGTATTTGGCATTGCGCAATATCATGTTCTTCTTTTATAATTGATGATGTTGTTATACGAAATCTATTTAGAAGTATTTCAATTGAAGTTTCATATGTAAGAAGGCTTTCTTAAAATATTTAAACGGGAGTTTGTCTTTTAATGCAGTGTGGAGTTGGTAAAACAATTCCCCGTGTTTAAAATGAACTTTTGCCACTCGCTTGACCATTGCAATAATGAATGTGTTCAGTGTAAGGGTTTCTCAAAAAGAATCAAACGCTGTGATTTATATCTACAGGCTGTACATGAAATATTTTGTCTACTGCCAAGACTTATTCTTTCTGCATCTTGTAAATCCAAAATTAAAACCCCTTCACATTGAGGTTTTGACAAATGTTGGCATTCCTTAATTTTTATATATCATTACATTGCGTGATTTTGGTGGATATTTTAAAGCGCCTTAGAGTGGTTTTATTTTTAAGGCGCTATATAAATACTGTTTATTATTATTATTATTATTATTATTATTATTATGCTCTTTGAAAACAAAATTCCACATTTCTTCTATTTATGAAACAAATAATCGGATGAGAACTGAGGTCTGGTCTGAAAATACAGAGAAACATACATTAAACACTCATTTACTGTATGCAGATTTTGTCATGTTTTTTTTTTTTTTTCAAATTAGATATACCTGCCCTTTGATCATGTAGATTTTTCACATATATTAATTTGCTACATTGTTTGATTTAGATATGAAATTGGAAAATTAAGAACTAAATAATTATCTAATTAGCTTAATTTTATAACATTAAATTGTTTATTGACATTTTATTGTAGTTTTCAAGATTCTGATGAAAAAGTTGATATTTTACCCCCAAAATCAACTCTCCATAGCCAAAACTGGCATTTTTTTTATAACTTCTTTAAACAGTACTTAACTCCATAAATTATATACATATTGATATGTTAAAATATGTGTTATGCCCAACTTGTCTTTTTTGCAGATAGTTTCCTCTATTTCATATTGTAGGACACTTTAGGCTGTGGTCGGAGCAGTTTTGCTGCACGTATCGCCCTTTATTCTTTTCCTCCTGAGTGGTATATGGATCATTCACAACCAGATTACTTTGGTAAGTCTATTGTACTTAGCTTGATAAGAGTTACATTTTTCTGCTGAAACTGTACTTCTTTTTATTATGAAGAAAAATCCCTTTTAAAGCTTTTTTGTTTCCTTTTCTGAATCTACCCATAATAAAACATTGAAATGTCAGCCTTTGTATTTTCTTATATTGTAGGTTTTGAAGATCAGTATCAGAAATAATAAAATGAAAGATAAATATTTTGCAGATTGTATTTTCAGTATAGGTAAAAAGTTTAAATATTGTGAAAATTTGTCCATTTTCACTGTTTTTAGTATTTCTCGGGTAGAATCTACCCTTAATAAAAGGTTCAACTTTATATATGTCGTGTACATATTATTTTGTACAAGTTATTACTTGTATGAAAATATTGTACAAGTGATAACTTGTATGATAGCATCATACAAGTTATAACCTGTACAATTTGGATTGTACAAATAATTACTTGTACAATTCTATGAACAAAAAAAAACAATAACTTTTACTAGAACATAATTAAGAGTTCCTGTTATAATTTTGCATTCTTTTTTGAACTTACATAGTTCTCTGGAAAGAGTGAACACCGATAAAAAGAAGTAGCCTTGCATGGACTCGTATATAAGGGGAAAAAGGTGGAAATTACTTACTGGTTGATTACCTTTTTCATATTTTTTTCTGATGCTTAAAATAATTGACCACATTGTCTATTTTCTTGATGAAGTCTTTAATATTATTGAAACAGATCTGTGATATTCCTTCTTGAGCATAGCAAATAGCTTCTGTTGAATAACTCCGATTTTATTTAATCTGGCGCCATTTGCAAAAAGGCAAGCAGGTGGGGTTAGTCTTTACTGAAGCTATGGGAATCAGCTTTATACTGCATTACGTTGAACCCATCTACCATTTGTTGAAAGTTGAATGGAAATGAATCTGATATTTACAAAGTACATGTACATGATGCAATATCTAAAACAATGCATAGTTAATGAACCATAAACCAAGCAATAAGGCAATGCTTTCATCATGAAGCCTACAACAATGAGCTGTGTGGTTCACACCTCAGAGTAATTCCAAGACTGGCACTGTTTGAGTGGAATTTATTGCTAGATATCTAACAAGTTATTTTACTCACTGGTGCGGGATCATCAGCAGACACAAAATAGAAAAGAAATGCTCTTACAGCCACTGTCATCGATCTTAAATATCAATTAAATTATTTATAGAATGGTCATTACATTATTATTATCACATTATTTCATTATTAGTCCCCTACCGGATGTAGCCGAGGGGGTCTTTAGGTTTGCACTCTGTCCGTCCGTCAGTCCCGCATCAATTTTCCGCACTTTCTTTCTAAACCATTGCAGATATTGATCTGATATTGGTTATGTGAGTCTACCTCCATGAGTTAAAGATCAAGTTAAAGTTTTGTTACGGTCCACTGATTTTCGACAGTTTTGGGCCTCAAACTTTGAAAATTTTAGAAATATATAAGTTTTTTGCACTTTTTTCTAAACCATTGCAGATATTGATCGGATTTTTTGTATGTTAGTCTACCTCCATGATTTACAGATCGAATTACAGTTTGGATCTGGTCTACTGATTTTTGATGGAGTTATTGACCTTTGACTTAGAAAATTTTAGTAAAATGTCAGTTTTCCGCAGCTTCGGTATGCAAGTCCACCTCCATGAGTTACAGATCAAGTTCGAGTCTGGTTCTTGTCAACTGTTTTTGAGGGAGTTATGAGCCTTTGACTCAGGAAACTTTTTTAAAAACTTTTTGTGGTTAGAATTTTGATAACAACAGTTAATTTCTATAACACACAAGGTAAAATTTTCATGTCAGACAAGTCTATTGGACTGGTGAATACCCTCGGGGACCTCTGGTCCACCAGCAGTGGCATCGACCCAATGGTTCAAAATACAAATATACCGACGTTGCATAAAAACAGTAAATAACGATATGCGCTACACGTGTTTTCAAGGAGTAGTCTCTCATCAGCAGCATTGAAATAAGTAATATGGAAAGCCATAATCCAAAAGTAGTCCAAAAGAAGTACTCATTTCCAAAAATATCGAAAAGGCTAGCCAAATTCAGTACCAAGGACATCTACCCGCGAGAGCCATACACGGAATGAAGACTCAGTATTTTTAGCTCGCCGGGACGAGTGTCCGGAGAGCTATTGTCATACCCCCGGCGTCGGCGTCGTCGGCGTCAGCAAAACTTTAACCTGGCTTGTGGAATTGAGACCTGAATAGCTAGGATGTTGATATTTGGTATGTGACTTCCTTGTGATGAGAGCTTTCTTTTGGCACTATACTTGTAGACATTTTGACCTTGACCTTGCCCTTAGGGCAATTTTTTAAAAACTTTTACCTTGCCTCTAGAAGGTAGGCTTTTAGTGGTAGGGTGTTCATATTTGGTATGTTACTTCCTTATGATGAGAGCTTTCTTCTGGTACCATACTTGTAGACATTTTGACCTTGACCTTGCTCTAAGGGCAATTTTCAAAAAACTTTAACCTTGCCTATAGAAGGTAGGCTTTTAGCAGTAGGGTGTTTATATTTGATATGTAACTTCCTTATGATGAGTGCTTTCTAGTGGTACCATATTTGTAGACATTTTGACCTTGATCTTGCCCTGAGGGCAATTTTAAAAAAAACTTAAACCTTGCCTCTAGAACGTAGGCTTATAGTTGTAGGGTTTTCATATTTGGTATGTAACTTCCTTATGATGAGAGCTTTCTTCTTGTACCATACTTGTCGACATTTTGACCTTGGCCTTGCCCCGAGGGCAATTTGTAAAAAAAAACTTTAACCTTGCCTATAGAAGGTAGGCCTTTAGTGGTAGGCTGTTTATATTCCTTATGGTGAGAGCTTTCTTGTGGTACCATATTTGTAGACATTTTGACCTTGACCTTGCCCTGAGGGCAATTTTTTAAAAACTTTTAACTTTGCTTCTAGAATTTAGTTGTTTAGTGGTAGGGTCTTCATATTTGGTATGTGACGTTTTTTTTTTATGAGAGCTTTCTAATGGTATCATATTTGTAGACATTTTGACCTTGACCTTGCCCTGAGGGCAATTTTTAAAAAAATTAAACTTTGTCTCTAGAATTAAGTTGTTTAGTGATAGGGTGTTTATATTTGATATGTGACTTTCTTGTGAAGAAAGCTTTCTATTACTTTTATTGTGCATTGAGGTTACTGGAATCCCCGGCGAGCTATGTTGTCTTCTGACAAATCTTGTTTGTTGATATGTTAATTCTAGTGATAGACATCATTGGGACTTGAGTGCACATTTTTATGCTCTCTTTTTGGTTTTCTGAGTTTTGTTTCTGTAATCACTTTACATACTGTATATTTGTGTATCTTTATGAGATACAGCTTTTGGACTGAATTTTTAGCTCGCCGGGACGAATGTCCGGAGAGCTATTGTCATCACCCCGGCGTCGGCGTCGACGTCAGCAAAACTTTAACCTGGCTTGTGGAATGGAGACCTGAAGAACTAGGATGTTGATATTTGGTATGTAACATCCTTGTGATGAGAGCTTTCTTTTGGTACCATACTTGTAGACATTTTGACCTTGACCTTGCCCTTAGGGCAATTTTTGAAAAAAACTTTAACCTTGCTTCTAGAAGGTAGGCTTTTAGTGGTAGGGTGTTCATATTTGGTATGTAACTTCCTTATGATGAGTGCTTTCTAATGGTACCATATTTGTAGACATTTTGACCTTGGCCATGCCCTTAGGGCAATTTAAAAAAAAAAACTTTAACCTTGCCTCTAGAAGGTAGGCTCTTAGTGGTAGGGTGTTCATATTTGATATGCAACTTCCTTATGGTGAGAGCTTTCTTGTGGTACCATATTTGTAGACATTTTGACCTTGACCTTGCCCTTAGGGCAATTTATGTAAAACTTTAACCTTGCTTCTAGAAGGTAGGCTTTTAGTGGTAGGTTGTTCATATTTGGTATGTAACTTCCTTATGATGAGACCTTTCTAGTTGTACCATATTTGTAGACATTTTGACCTTGACCTTGCCCTTAGGACAATTAAAAAAAAAACTTTAACCTTGCCTTTAGAAGGTAGGCTTTTAGTGGAGGGTGTTCATATTTGGTATACAAGTTCCTGATGACGAGGGCTTCTTCTTGTACTATACTTGTAGACATTTTGGCCTTGACCTTGCCCTGAGGGCAATTTGTAAAAAAAAATTATTTTGCCTCTAGAAGGTAGGCCTTTAGTGGTAGGATGTTTATATTTTGTATGTAACTTCTTTATTGTGAGAGCTTTCTTGTGATACCATATTTGTAGACATTTTGACCTTGACCTTGCCCTGAGGGCAATTTTTTAAAAACTTTTAACTTTGCTTCTAGAATTAAGTTGTTTAATGATAGGGTGTTTATATTTGATATGTAACTTTTTTTGTAAAGAAAGCTTTTTATTACTTTCGAATGTATTGTGCATTGAGGTTACTGGAATCCCCGGCGAGCTATGTTGTCTTCTGACAACTCTTGTTAAGTGGTTAGAATTTTGATAAGAACGCACAGAAATAAAAAAAACACAACATTCAAAACCAAAGCACTCAGAGTGTCTGAACTCCCATGAAACTGAGAGTGACATAAGGTGCTCCTGAAGAGTAAGCACGTCCTGCTCTATTAACAGCACCCGTCACGTTGTAAGTGAGTAAATCTGAGGAAAAGTCAAAATCGGTATAGTAAAATCCGGGAAGACGTGAATCTAGCTGAAAATGTCCGCTTTCATTTGTGACACTGACACGTCATATACCTTTCAATGATGTTATGGCGACGAATTATGAAAGGGGTCCAAACATTTTACACTCAAATTGGTCTCACTTTTAGACTTTTGATTTTTTGTATAGGTTACAATTGCGCGATTATTCGTTTACCTTTGACCGGGAAAACAATTTACCAAAGATTGAGGTAGAAGTAAATGTCAGAAGTTCTGTGATTGGATTTTGATATACTTGAAATGTAAATAGATTGAAAAGCCAATCGTATAGTCCAACAAATGAAATATTTTTAAAAACATTACAAACAGTGTGTTGAAAATAAAAATGTATATGCTTTAAAAATGTCGTCATCATTCAGTGCAGTTTTAGGAAGTTTGCGTAACAACACCATATTAGGAGAACTTGAGTGACGGGGCGCGGGAACATGTTTTTAGCACAAATAAAACTTTAACATTTATTTTATCTTTAAAAACCAAATCAATTTGGTTCTGGTAGAGATTACAACCCAGTTTATAGTACCCAATGGAAAATGCATTACAAATAATTGCGATATTTTGCAGGGAAAATAATATCATGAAGTCACTTAAGACAAAGAGAGGTTCGGAATTCGGAGAATTTTAGGTATCAATACTCTACTTAAACACTTGATAAGTGTGGCACACAATAAGTTATTGGCAATTATATGCTTACATTTTAGACATTTCATGATATTTGAAAGAATTTAGTCAAGTACTGTGTTTCTTTTCTTGCAGAGAGGGATCAAATCGTACTTGTACTTGTAAATATACAAAATCACGTTGATGTAGAATATATGAATCTAACACCGGTGAAAAGGCAAGATCAAGAAATCTCAGAC
>MJUU01040806.1:0-13472 GCA_002080025.1 Modiolus philippinarum
CCGCACAGAAATTTGTATTTTCTGATATTTGTATTTTCTGATTTTTTTAAAGAAATACCCATTGCAAAAGTCTTATCTGCACGACAGACTGATTACACAAGGTAGCAACTAGGCGGACAGGCATAATTCACTGGGTGTGCATGAAAAAACGTCTTTTATTGAAATTCAAAGGCACCACTAGCAGATGTAAAACCTATACGTGAGTAGCCTGGTGGTTCTTGTATCTACTGCATAAATTATGTTTAGGCAAAGGGTGTATATAAATATAAATTAGACAGTTAAAACGGTCGAGTTTGTATTTTCTTATCGCAAATCTGATGATTTATCCCGATTTAAATGCAAAATTCTGTGATCTCATGTATCTCCAAATGGTATAAACTATTCCAATTGTATATGTGCATTGATATAGCTTAAATTTTTCTCAACTCATCAAGTGTTATTCAATAGAGAGCCTGAAATGATGTCCAACAAGAATATGTGTCTAACGGACACAATGCCCCGCCTCACAGCTATTTTGAGCAATGCTATATTTCATGATCAGTGAGGCATAAAGTTGGTGGCATGGGTAAATATTTGTTATGTTTTTTTTATTTATATCCTAATGTGTATTTAAATGAAGTATCATGATAATAGCAAACATCTGTGACAGAAAAGAAACTTAAACATGTGGTTAAATGCCATACTACCCCTCTTTTTTCCATGGTCAGTGAAGCATGAAGTTGGTAGTAAGGGTAAATTTTTATTATGATTTTTGTTATAATTAGATGCTAATGTGTATTTATATAAAGTTTCATGATAATGGCATACATCCTTCACAGAAAAAACATCAACCCTGGGATAAACCTCATACTACCCCCTTTTATCCAAGATCGGCGAAGCATGAAGTTGGCAGCGAGGATAAATTTGCATTATGATTTTTGTTTGATTATACCCTAATGTCCATTTATACAAAGTTTCATGATAATAACATATATCCTTCACAGAATAAAAACTTCAACCTAATGGTAAACCTCATACTAGCCCCCCCCCCCTTTTTTTCCATGATCAGTTAAGCATGAAGTTGGTAGCCGGATAAATTTTTATTATGGTTTTTGTTTAATTATACCCTAATGTGTATTTAAACAAAGTAACATGATAATAGCATACATCCTTCACAGAAAAAAAAAATTCAACCTAAGGGTAAACCTCATAAAACCTCCCTTTTTTCCATGATCAGTGAAGCATGAAGTTTGTAGCCGGGATAAATTTTTATTATGATTTTTGTTTAATTATACCCTAATGTGCATTTATACAAAGTTTCATGATAATAACATATATCCTTCACAGAATGAAAACTTCAACCTAATGGTAAACCTCATACTAGCCCCCCCCCTTTTTTTCCATGATCAGTGAAGCATGAAGTTGGTAGACAGGATAAATTTTTATTATGATTTTTGTTTAATTATACCCTAATGTGTATTTAAACAAAGTATCATGATAATAGAAAAAAAAGAAAGGAAACGGGGAATGTGTCAAAGAGACAACGACCAAAAGGGGAGTAATAACAACTCAAAGCCACCATAAGGTGAGAAAATCCCACACCCAACGGCAGGTCGGAGTCGGCCCCTGAACAAAGAGCAATCAAGTCCAGCGAAATAAACATCATCCTAGATTCCTATAGACATAAAGTAAACTAACTAGAAAAAGGACAAGACACACAAAGGCTTAAAAAATTCCAGACTTAGGACAGGCGCAAACCTGCTGCGGCGGGGTTAAACTAGTTTTATTGGATCCAAACCTCCCCCCTACAGCCATTGTGATAAATAAAAAAACAATCGTAACAACAGTAAAATTCAGTTGGCAACAGGACAGAGTCAATTGTGAAAAATGAAACTGAAAGAACTAAATATACGGACAAAAACATGAAATCACAAGAGACTACTAACAGTTAACTGACATGCCAGCTCCAGACCCATCACCAACAGACAAAGTAAGTTATGTACCCTCAGTATACAGCTTCCACCAAGATCCCTTCCTGTGAGGAGTTTAGAATAATGATTTCATGTAAATACCGGAATACATAACCCGTGTCCATGCAATACAGATTTTAGAAATTTAGAATGTGTTTAGTTAAATTGCAAAGACCCTATCAAAAAATCAATGTTAATACCAAAGAAGGCCATACGTAATGACTTGACGACAATACCGTAATTATAACCCTTATGAATTAGACGATTTAAAGGTTTTATAAGTTTGTTAGGCGAGTTTAAGTATTTTTTACTCTTATGTAAAACATTACCGTAAAATAAGGGATGTGAAATACCAGCCTTGATTAGATGTTTACAGGTTGCATTGTATTTATGAACTAAGTCTTTATATATGATAAAATTTAGTAAAGGTTTTAATTAGTTTGTGATAGTAATAGTTTTTCAGTTATGAAAAGATTCCGTTCATTAAAATCGCAAACGTTATTACCTACTCGAGCAAATGGAACTAGATGAGATATGTAAACACCATATGATGGCGCTAATGGAACTTCACCATCCAGAAATGGATAATTAACTATGGGAAAAGAAAAATCATCCCTTTTATCATAAATTTAAGTATCTAATTTACCTTTCGTTATATCAAAATTGATGTCTAAGAACGGGTATGATGATTATCAGAATTGGCTTTTTTCAAAGTAAGTTCTTCAGGGTAGATGTCCTTATAATACGTAACATACATCCTTCACAGAACAAAAACTTCAACCTAAGGGTATGCCTCATACTACCCCCCTTTTTTCCATGATCAGTGAAGCATGAAGTTGGTAGCCGGGATAAATTTTTATTATGATTTTTGTTTAATTATACCCTAATGTGTATTTATACAAAGTTTCATGATTATAGCATACATTCTTCACAGAAAAAAAACTTCAACCTAAGGGTAAACCTCATAATACCCCCCTTTTTCCATGATCAGTGAAGCATGAAGTTGGTAGCCGGGATAAATTTTTATCGTGATTTTGTTTAATTATACCCTAATGTGTATTTATACAAAGTTTCATGATAATAGCATACATCCTTCACAGAAAAAAAAAAACTTCAACCTGAGGGTAAACCTGACTTGGTACGAACGGACGGACGAACGGACAGACCCGAACACTATATGCCCCCTACTATCGTAGGCGGGGGATAAAAAGCGAAAATCTTAGACGACAACTAGGATTAAGTGGTCGGATAGTTCAGCAACTTCCGTTTTGATTTACTGTCCGGTTTTACCCTGTGGAGTATGAGTACCTGTAGAGAATCATCAACCTTGTGCAGATAACTATCGTACCTTATTATTTACAATTGCAAGTCGAGTGCACCCTTTTTCAAGGTATAGTAAGGGACCGACCATTTAACCTGAAGGGGGGGGGGGTTATGGTTTTTTTTCTGGACAGAAAATTTTTTTCACGCTTCCCGCGAAATTTTTTTTTTCACGTGTATCAACAAAATATTTTTTTTCAAAATCAACATTATTTTTGGGGGCAGAAAACCTCCTTCAGAAAATATTGTTTCATCAGTTTGGCAGCCAAAAATATTTTTTTTCACACAAAATCGGATCCAAAATATTTTTTTTTAGAAAAAAAACCATAGCCCCCCCCCCCCCCTTTCAAGTTAAATGGTCGGTCCCTAAAGCATATATACGGAGGACATTTTAACACAGTTAGTGTCAAAAGGATATTAAATTCGGTAAACTTGGGAATCAAGATCCATTATTTTCAGAAGTACGCTCGTCACAAAATATGCAAATTAAAACAGAAAAGGATGTTGTGAAACGCTAAAAGAATGCCTTTGGTACTGGAAAAGGCAGATTATTTAAAAGTGTTTGTAAAATATTTTCTCGCTCGTAAAACAAGTAATTAAAGCAAAAATTGTAACAAAAAGGTGCACGTGAAAAGGGGAAGGGTTGCCGAGCGAAACACGGGAAAAGTTTAAAAAAAACAAGACATATGTTGTTTTCTAATCTTTGTAAAAAAATCCCGCTCTGAAAGCGGAAAGGGTGAGAAAATGTTGTCTTTTTTAACTAAAGAAACTTATTTCAAACCAGTGTCTTTCACAAATGGTAAACAATTTTTTTTGTTGCATTTTGGAGGAAAATGTCATGGGATAGCTGCAAATGTAGTGTGAGGCGACATAGAGGGATGACTTAAGTCGTCGTCGTTGTTGTTGATGTCCGTCCTACTTTTTCGTACCATTTTTCTCAGTGACTTCAAATTACAGCCACTTGAAATTTTGTATGTGATTTTAGTATTGGGCTCCATATTACACTTATCGAATTAAGGTCTGTCGGACATCTACTTCTTGTTTACCGACTTGGAATATTTTCTACAAATAATGTCAATGGTAAAATTTTCGTTAAACTTTTCTCGACAGCTTCAAATAACAGCCACTTGAAATTTTTTATATGAATTTAGGATTGAATGCACTTATCGAAGCATGGAAGGCTTACAATTTATTTCCCATGCTGCCATGTTTAAGGAACATTCAATATTTGCTGTGATTCGTAAAATTCCTCAAATGTCACATTCAAACTTTAATCCTCTTTTGTCATGAAATGTTTTTTCATATTCTTCAAATGACCGTGTTTGATATCCCAAGAACCACCTTCTTAGAAAAAATTCTATCAATTTTTATGATTTAAGTCTCAAACCTTTTGTAATACAGGGTAAGTTTTGTCCATTAGTGAATGTTATCGGAAATAATTCAGTTGTAGTCAATTTAACGCTTTAGGACAACAAACTTTACTGTAATTATTCTGTAAGAAGGCTGTTTTATGTAGCAAATGGTAATTTCTAATATTTTCTGTCCCATTCTTTCTCCGAAACTGTGCATCATTTTTTTTTCATACCACAGAAGTTCACATTAAGCATTCACATTAATTTGACTTTACATTTAGATCATATTGGTTATTTGCTCTCTATCAGTTTTTAAATATTCTTCCAAACGTTTAGATTTTATCTGCACTGAAGAGACATAAGTTGTCGAAATGCGCATATGCAGAAAGTAAATTCACAGTAACTTCGGTATTTAGTTATTAAGACATAAACCTAATGTTTATCAACTGTTTCGCAAGATTCCCTTTCTAAATAAAACTAAATAAATACTTTTGATTTGACACAAATGAAGCTATTTAAATTGTAAAATAACATACACACATTCAAGTATATGTGAAATATAAGTATGTTTTTATTTGATTTAGAAATATTCATTAGAATGTTAAGATAATTGAAATACAATATATGTTTTAATTTAAATATTGTTCCATGTATGTCAGTCTGCAGAACGGAATTCTTTTAGAAACCTTTATACTTAAACATTGTATCGGCACAATGTACATGTAGCGAAAAGTGGTATTTAGCACAAATAAATCCATCAATCAACAAATGCATTATTGATTTAAATCGTCATCTTTTTCAAAGGATAAGGATATGCAGTGAATTCGCAGAACTAATAGCTTCGTGCGTTACCAATGTTTGAGTCGTGGTGCTCTCAATGATGGAATTGTACGTTTTGTGTAAAGGTCGAGTGTTTAAAACATTTGCATTAAATGAAAATGTGAATTGAAATTATATCGCGATTTCGCTCAAATGTTGTTGAAAAAACGAAGAATTACCAAATTTTATAGAATTAAAGATAGAACTACCATATTTAATGAAACTGTCCTTAGCTTTTCAAATTTTGTTGCTAGATACTATCGATTGCCTACAAATATGATATTTACATGAGAAATATTTCACGCCTGAAAGCAAAATCAGGTGTACGGAATGATCATAAGGACATGTTTACGGAGTCAACACAATTCCTTGCACTGCATATGAAAAAATATAGTGTAATTCCGTGTTTCTAATATTCGACCAATGAAAGTCGGTTATACATACCATCCGGAATGACGTAATAAATAATCTGCAGCATCATAATAATCAAGAAGCATAGTCTCATCTCGTCATTCTCAAGCCTGTAAAAGAAAGTACATCAAGTTCATCGTGGAATCATATTGTCTATATGAAGGTGGGTATGAAAACAGAAATTAGGATTTTTTTAACATCAACTTCAATCCTGTTTAAGTGGAGCACATTATCAAACACAAACCGAGATGCGCGTCGTTTTACCGGTCTAGTATTCAGTTAAATGCGGAAACAGCCTCATTTAAATAAAAGCGTTGTTCCTTTGCTTGTTTTTTACCATGTATTTGTAGAGACTTTGTCTCATGTGCATTTACTCCATATCCTTTTATTCATCATTTAAATAAATTGCATATCAACACTGAGAAGCATACATTTACAGCTTGTATTTTAATTCTCGACATTATGGCACCTTCACCAGAGTCCACTGGATACATTCTCATTTTTTTTTCTCTTTGAAGCTTCCAAACTATTCGTTGCATAGCCAACAAGAAACTTTATATTACGATCATCAACCGCGAGCAAGCAAAATACAATATAATGTACTTATCGAAAACACCCATCACAAGATAATTGTGTTTGTCAACCACTTAATGCAGCGTTTGTTATCATGTTTTAATGATTTTTTTACAGATGAGTTAGAAACGAGTTTTACCGTGACCTATATTGAAATGTAACGAGATGCAATCCGCAAAAAAAGCAACCATTTGGTAATATAATATTCATAGGAAAAGCACAGTGGACAAAATGACTCGACAATTAGCGATGGATACTATTCAAACTGGTTCTAGGGGTAATCTTGGACTTACTATGGGGTAAGAGCAGTCATTGTTGACTTCAAGGCGAAGAATAACAATAAAAGTGTTGTTGCATTGCTTGGTTCTACCATGTATTTGTAGGGACTTTGTCTCATGTGCATTCACTCCATGTCATTCCGTGGTTGATTTATGTTTTACTGCAACTTAGAATAGCCAATAAGTTAGGTGAATCGGATCTTTATTTTTTATACTGAACCGTGCAGTTTACGAAGTTAAGAAAGTCTTTCACAAATTAAGTTTCTCCTCAAGAGAACGAGATTTCAAGAATTTTTAATACTTAACCGTGCCACTTACGAAATTCCAAAAGTCTTTCACAGTTTAACTTTCTCCTCAAGAGGACGAAACATTAAGAATTTTTTCTCTAATTCTTGTTAAAAAAAAATACTTCCCAAATAATTTTAGATGAAAGTAATAATCAACATATTTAGAAATTGATCTCACGTGCTGATTGGTCAATCATGTAAATGTCTCGTGTCAGTTTCTAGAAATAGTGCAACCGGACGTTGATGAAATTAACACCTACATCATTGTCTAGCAAACTGGTTTTTGCATTTTTATGACAAAGATATCTCAATTTATTGATAATATGACATTTTTATCACAAATATTACACTCAACACTCCTTTCAGTGAAAGGTGCATGATACACATAGCAACGATGATAGCAACAAAATGGCGACATACTTGAGACTGGAGACTACGGAGATCGCTTAACGTCAAATAAATTGAGTAGGAATAAGAGAAAAAATCTGTAACATTGTTTTCCGGTTTATTTCGATAATTTCTCTCATCTCGATAGTAAAATTTTCACATATTAAAGTTCTTGGGTAAACCTTGAACTTTAAAATGTGAAAATTTAACTATCTCGATGTGAGAAATATTACGTAATAAACTGGAAACAATGTTAGGGACTATATTTAAAGTGTCTTGAATAACAAAAAAAAATGCTCATAACAGGTCTTTAAGTTCTGTTACTTACCGACCCTGTAAATAATGCTTTGAAATTAACTCATCCTTAGAAAAGATTCAGTCTTGCTACAAGAGAAAAATTCCTCACAGAGTGAACAGACTGGTCGTATCATATAATTATATAAAGCGTGCTGCCAAATGCTCATTTCAATGGGCATTTACGATGGAGTATACTTCTACTCATCAATAGACACTCTAATCGAAGATGGGGCACTCACTATCAAAATTGCTGAGTGTGTGGAACCGGAAGTGTTTTTACAGGCATAAACAATTTAGTTATTTTCTGTTATCTTTTTGATAAATCATAATATTTTTTCTTTCTGCTTGGATTTTTTACGTCGTGTATTTATTTAATTTGTTCATACAACGGATTTGTAGTTTCCAATAATGTCAATAAAATTGTTTATTCAAAGTAGAATAAAATGATATCAATAAGTGCAGATAGTTTGTGTCTGAAACGGATTTTATTAATATACGCCCACGAAAAACGTGTCAATTTGATATAATTTTATCGGATTAAACTGCATATTTTTCTCAAAAGTCAACTGTAACGAGGTTTGGTTTAATGTCAACACTATCTTAGGGAGTTGGTAAATTATGGCATGCCAAATAGCATGGGCGAAGTCATGCGAATGTTTAGCTGCAGAACCGTGGCTCTTATGGTCATTGTGATGATTTTTTTTTATAATTGTGGACCTTTTGGTGTGCTAAATCAAATATGAAACACCATATATAGAGCGAATGTATCAGTTATTCGTTGCTTATATAATTGATTGATTTATTGATTAATTATTGGATGACGTTTTCTCAGATTTATTTCTCCCATACTTAGGCAGCTGAAATTCAATGTATGGGAAACAGTAACTGTCGGTAATCATTTATATTCAAATTTTCATATTTTCAGTATCTTTGTCTTCTGATGCTCTGTGATAATGATGCATCAAAGTTTCATGTTAATCGGAAGTATACTGTTCGAGTTCCCTCCCGGAAACCAATTATTGACGTTCGTCCGACCTCCTCCATTACAAACTTAATTACATATAGAGTAATATTGGCAAATGAGTTTTTAAAATTAGTCTAAATTCAAATCTAAAAACAAAACAAAAATTAAAATTACATTAAACAAAGAATTAAAAGATAGGGAAATTAAGGACCTTAGTTTAATCTATGTAATAACAACCTTCGAGATAAAGGCTGAATGCAGAAATATCGGTTTAAAAATTTTTGTAATTTCCTTATTTTTAACTTCTTATTCTTTGCCTGATTACAGCAATGGCCAGGAACTACAATCACATGCCACAATTTACAAGCAAACTGCACCAGAAAAACAATAATGAAAACAAGAGACAAACATAAATAACGATAGGAACTCGGGATAGCAGCTCACATATCGTTTCATTTTGACCTCGAGAGTTCTTTTGCAACGCATATTTTATGACAAAACTATTAAGTCGAGTTCAACTTTTGTTGAATAATATCGGCTTTTGCGAACAGAGGGGAACTCGTATTTAATAAGGTATAGGTATCCGTCAATGAAACCATTTTCAAAAGTACCATAAATTGATATAATTTCAACAAGTTGTATTTTTGGAAAGAATTCAATTGCTAAGGAAAGAGAAAGAGCAAAAAGCATGGTCAGCATTATTCTAATGCAAGAGTTATATAACCGAGGTTTTGATTGGTCAACACTGACAGTCAATTCCACCATCTTCACACCTAGGACAAAGTAGGTTCCCTGTTTAGTCTGGTTCCTCATATGGTTACATAAACACAAGTCAGAAATAGAACATTAAATCATTTAATTGCATTATAATCGCAGTAACGGTACATTATTTGAATACCCGTGGGTGTCAATCTTGATTTGACGGTCAAAATATCCGTTTACAGGCTCCGCTACTGCATTTTGACCGTCAAATCTATGATTGACGCCCTCATTAATTAAAATAATGTACTGTTATTGCTTATTATGATCCTCTGTCACAAATTTATTCTTGTTTCAAATGTATTATTGTAACAATTGCAATAATTCTTCAGTATGCTTTTACTTCAACTCTATATAATTACACCTTTTGCATAATTTATTATATCCATATTTCAGAATCTATTTGATATTGATATTTGCGCCTAAACATCAAAATATAAGCCCTTACCATATTTAAAATGTATGACATCCAATATAAATTTCATTTACAGTTGTACAACAGTGCGTGTTACGTGAGAGTGCCTTATTTTAAATACATCAGAATTCCATTAAAATTTATCATTAAACATTTAATATATGTCAGTTTCATCATTTATGTAATTTACATGCTATTGAAATGGTTTTATCACACAATGTATTGACACTTTTCAATTGACATCCAAACGGATATCATCTATTAACACGCAAATAATTAAATGACAAGGCAAAGTCAGTCAAAGGACCAGAATGGCCTTTTTGTGATGTTTAACCATTAGTATTTCTCAGGTTTCTCTCATTTTGTATAGTGCTGTGAACCCGAAGCTGTTAAGTTTGATATCATCCTGACCGTTTTTATATAGGGAATAATACATGGCAAAACCCGTATCACATGCCGTATCATCCCGAGTTACCAATATCAGCACGAGGGCCTCTGGCCCGAGGGCTGATATTGGTCGAGGGATGATACGGCATCTGATACGGGTTTTGCCATGTATTATACAGTTTATCATATATTTAAACAGAGGACTACTAATCCGAAAAATACTGTCAAAAATTGAAATCGGTAAGAGAAAATGCATGTATTTTGTGAAGAGGAAAATTTCAAAATGGACGGAAAGGTGTAGAAGCTTTGGACTAAATCTAACATGTAAAGGAAAGAAGTTTGCTAGATTTTTTTAACTGGTCCTCACAAAACGATTTCACCCCACACAAATCTTTGTTATCCTTCTCCCCCCAAAAAGTTTTTGCCCCCCCCCCCCCAAAAAAAAATGTTTTTAACCCCGAATTTTTTTAATAAAAAAAAAGAAAATTTGAAGAAAAAAAAATTCGAAAAAAGGTATGTGATAAAGGGTAAGCCATGCGATAAAGGGTATGCGATAAAGGGTAAGCCACGCGATAAAGGGTATGCGATAAAGGGTATGACGTCATAGTGTGAATACGGAATCAACGTCATGCACTGTATCACATATTCAAAACGTCTGTATTTATTACTAAACATATGATAAATTTTTATAACAGTACCTCGTCCGACGACCCTGCCTTCAATGACCAAAAGAAAATAGTGTTGTTCCGTTGATGGGTTCCCCATATTTGTCTCATTTGTATTTACTCCATATCCCTTCTTTAGTTATTTTAGACTAGAGTGTGTCTCTCCTGTAGTGTGGAGTCCGTAAAAAAAAATCCCCATGCGAAAGATGTATGCTCTATATACATGTAAGTTAATATGGTGTACTTCTTCTCGAAAGAATTCCTCATATGGGTGCACTATCATACTTTCAAATTTTGGCATTATATTTTGTGTAATTTCGAATTTTTATCTAACAACCTGTTTATTGTGCCCACATCTCATAATTTTATTATGCCAAGTCTTCTCACTATTGAGCCGATGAGTGCCCTTTGGTTGTTCAAATGCTGTGTTTGTCTTTAACTGTCTATGATATGACTTTTCAATGGTAATTGCTGTTGAGCTGCTACCAGACACAACCGCAATGGAAAAGTGTGGGGGGGGGGGGTGGTTGGCTAAAGCCATAAAACCAGTTTAACCCGCAATTTCTTTGAAATGCATGTACCAAGACAGGACCATTGCTGTTGACAACTTTGCCGGTGGTTTCCACATGATTTGACTTTTCGTGGACTCGCCTCTTGGACTTCGTCTCTTGACCATTCTGTTCGGTGATTTTTTTATTACCCCCATTTTCTATAAGTCTTTATGTCGGGCAAAGGACGACAGCAGTTGTAAGAACACTTTGCCAGTTAATTTTATGTTTGTTGACGATCCCGCATCCATGAGTCATAAAACATGGATGTACCGTTGTTCGACATCCAGCAATGAATTCCACTCAAACTGGTTCTAGGGACCGTCTTGAACTTACTATGAGGTATGAGCATAGCTCATTGTTGAAAGCATCACGGTGACTTCAAGATGAAGAACAACAATAAAAGCGTTGTTTCATGGCTTTGTTTTCCCATGTACTAATATTTGTATTTACTCTATATCCCTCCAATAGTTACATGGATTTAGAAGGCGAATTTCCCATCAATCCGATGCTACGGACTGTTTGATTTGGTTGTTTGCTCATTGTTGATTGCTGATGGTTTCTGCACGTGAAAAACGACAACAAAAGCGTTAGGTTTTCACTTTCATTATTCTTACCATCCATTTTGTCCCTTGTACATTTGTATCGCATTGTTTTATTTATCAAATTTCGATAGAGCTCAGTAGTCTCTAGTACAGTGTGGAGTCCGTAAAAAGATTTTCGGTGCTTGAAGTTTGTACTCTTTGTATTTTGTCATTTATGGTGATCTTATTCATATGACAATTTTGCTTTCTTATTTTCTGGTTATTGAAATATAATTCTGGCTGTCTGTATATCTCTGCAAAGGTTGCGCACAATCAAATTTAGGTTGTATTGTCTTTTGTTCCCTTTTACTGGCAACAATTGACATTGTTTTAGTACTGTCCCCGATATTTGGATTTGTTGGTGATCCCGCTTCCATGCCGAAAGAAAAAATGCATAGATATAGCGTTGTTCGACATTTAGCAAGCAAAATCGGCTAAAGCCAATGCTAGGGACCATCAAGAACTTACTACTTTCTCACCGTTCATTGAAGGTCCTATGGTGGCTTTGAGTGGTTGTTACTCCCCTTTGGGTCGTTGTCTCTTTGACACATTCCCCGTTTCCCTTCTTTTTTTCTATTAGATTTTGAGTTACTGTTCATTGTTGAGAGCCTCATGGTCACTTTAAGCTAAAGATCAACAACTTAAGCCAGTTATGTGTACAACACACCATGTATTTGTAGGGATTTTTTATCATTGGCAATGAAGTGATATTGAGTAAATGTACATAAGACAAAGTCTCTATAAACACATGGTAAAACAGATTAATTGAAAGCTTATAATTTATTTTCTTCTTCTTAAAGTCATCATAAGGTCTTAACAATTAGCTTTGGCCCCTAACACCAATTGAAGTAGAATTAATTGCTTAATTTCGAACAACGCTTTTTTCACTGTCATCTATTTCCCAAAAAAGAAAGACAAAACATATTTTGTAAAGAACCACACTGAGTCAAACAAGAAGTTGACGTAATCAAGATGTTGCATTTTTTAATAGATAATAATTTTGTCGAATTTGGAGGTCGCGTTTTTCAACAGACAATCGGGATTCCCATGGGAACTAACTGCGCGCCACTTTTAGCTGATCTCTTTCGTATGAGGCCAAGTTTTTACAAGGGCTAACACAGAAAAAACAAAAACATTTAGCCCAGTCCTTTAATTTCAGCTTTCGCTACATAGACGATGTACTTTCTCTTAATAATCCAAAATTCAAGGAATATTTACACCAGATCTATCCCAATGAGCTTGAAATTAAAGAGACTACTGACACACCTACTTCAGCTTCGTACTTAGATCTGTTTATATACATTGATGAAGATGGACGTTTGAAATCTAAGCTATATGACAAACGTGATGATTTTAACTTCCTAATTGTGAATTTTTCCTTTCTGAGCAGCAATATACATACCTCTCCAGCCTATGGAGTGTACATTTCACAGTTGATTCGTTACTGTCGCGCATGTAGTTTATACAGCGATTTTTT
>MJUU01040816.1:0-24169 GCA_002080025.1 Modiolus philippinarum
AAACTTAAAAATTTTCACAACCTTTCCAGAGGAAACATAATAACGAGTTTTTTCACTTCAGCGAATACTGCAAGAACAGAATTACATTTTGTAGTGCTGTCGCTAATACATTTTAAAATGACCGAAATCCATTAGAATATGGTACCATGGATTAAAATTCTAGAAAGCATGATAATTTGTAGATTTAATAGGCATAAATGATATCAAAACATATATTCTTTTGTGGTTTTGGTTATCCTGGAAAAATAGTCAATTGGAAGTACATTTAGGTTCGGCTCAAGAGAAAGAAAAGAAAAAAAAAGGAAATATATTTTAAGGTCAAAATTGCCTTCCATTTGATATGGTTCAAACCATTTTTTTATATTTTTTTCCAATAATTAAAAACCAAAGGTGTGTTTTCATGTAAGTTTTCCCGTCAATACATGCACGATTTAGACATGTACAGCTTAACAGTTCATAGCAATATACCATATACATAGCAGTATACCATATACAAGCATGTTTCACCCTTAGAAGTAAATACAGTTTCACATTGTATTATTTGCCAAATAATTAATTAGGCTAGACATATTTTATAAACTATAAGTCATAACTGGAAGGAAATTAATTACCTTTTAATAATTCGAAACTTATTTTAGCATATTCGCATGTATTAAATTATTTTGGTACAGACTGAAAGTAAGAAACTAATTTGTATTTATTTATATTTTGTTATAATATATGCTAATGTTCGGTTGTTATTTCTGCGGGAAGATAAATCTACATAACCATGGCCAGTTAGTAAAGTGTTAATTTCACAGACAACAATACAACAGCAGTTCACTTTCATTAAATGACAAACTGATGCCGGTAATGTTCATTCTGGGATCCCAGATTGAAACTGGGTTTGAGGTGCTATGGAAGAACCATACATTGCCGGGGCTGACTGCCCGATCATACTAGCAGGTATAGGCATCTGGTGATGTGCAACATACATCGGATTGAATGAAGGCAAACCACGAGGAGAGCCCATTCCAGCGAGAGGCATTGGTGGACGCATAGTAAATGGTTGGCCTTGGGGGTATGATGTTGAAGGCATGGTGCCAAATTGCAGTTTCCGGAACACCACTAGGAATATCAATAATATTACTGAGTTCATCTTCAGTGGTTATAATTTTTCTGTTGTCGTGATTGTCAGTAATAAAGATCTTTCCATCCCATACTGAGGTTGCTTTGATTTTGCGTTGCTTAAGAGCCTGTCTTGCAAGATAAGCTAATTTACTGCGTGTTTTCGTGAGATCTTGGCTAAGACCCACTCCCTTTAGTTCCGGATTTGTGGAAATGTTTTTTGAAGCCTTTAACAGTTCTAAGCGTTTGTTTGCATGCGTGAATCTCGCAATGATTTGCTTTGGGCCTTTAGCGGTTTTAAGACGATGTGAGACACTGATATCTTTGCTTTCCACTTCGACATTTAGTTTTTTTGCAATGTCACAGATAATTTCTGTCGTGTTTTCACCAACAGACTCCGGTACCCCAGATACCCTTATACAGCTCTTTCTACTGTGTTGCTCAAGGTCGTCCAGTTTGGCAGTAATATTTGGAATTACACTTGTTGATTTTTTCAAATTAAAGTTTTCCATTTTCAATTTTTCTATCTCAGCATATAACGGAGTTGTTATGCTATTTACGTACATTTGCATTTCGCATTTCAGTTCTTTCCTAAGATCGTCTATCATTATGTGCTTAACTGCTTGGGCGAGCCGTTGAACGTCATCATCGGTAAACAGAGAATTTTGTTTTTGTTGGCTGGAATTTATATCAGAACCTTCAGTACCCATTTTCATAAACACTGGATGGGATCCGATGACAATGTCTTCCAATTCAGTGTCAAATACCAATTTCTTTCTTAATGGCTTTTGTAAAAGTTCATTAGGAGACGGTTCACTAGAATGACGTCTACGTTTCTTTGTAACAGAATGAACTGACATGCGAGTTGCAAAACATTGGTTTACACTGTTTACATTGAATATTTACACAGGTCATGAAATAGGACGTTTCCCAGGATGATTAAATACTTTCCGAAACTCTGCATATATGATATTATTATGATATGTCTCTTTGACACCTACCAAACATATCATTTGAGCATAGCGAACTATCGAAACTCATCTCTGGAGCCTTTTAAACAAGTATTTATCACATTTTATAACTCATTGATAACAATGACACGTCCATCTTGGGTGCGCTTGATTTCTAAACAGTTGTTACCAAAAAATAAGTAATTTGATCCATTACAGGGTTTTCAAACTTTGAAAATTTCAGATTTAAGATTTTTAAAAGGGTTCAAAAAGACATAATTTAAGGGTCACTCATCAGGATTAAGATTTCAAGAAGATAAATGTTTCATTCTCCTGAAAATACTGAAATATCTCACTGTTCTGTTCGTTTGTCTTTTACCAAGTAAATTAGTCCGTTAAATGACGAGGCTTATCAAGATAACAACTAACAAAGTTAATACAAAAAAGAAAAAAAAAGCTGCAAAATAATGAGCTTTAAATGGCCAGATAATTTAAAATAATTATAGTTTTCCACCAGTTCAATTCCTTTTGCCTATTGTAATGTTACACCTGCATGCATGCCATTCGCCAAGTTTTGATTTCAATGGTTTTGTTCACTGATTTTAAAATTTGTAGCAATTCTTCAGTTATTGTGTACTTGCTCTTGGGGGAATTTATCATATTGATATACTATTAAACTTTCAAATTTAGGCATTTATTATTATTGTTATTTTTTTTTGTAACTTAAAAGTTATTCCGACCACCTGTTTATTGTGCCCACATCTCACTATTCTATATTGCCAAGTATTCTTACAGTCGATTTGATGAGTGCCCTATGTTTGTCTATATGTTATAATTGTTCACTAGCTTAGGACACTAGTGTATTTGTCGGGCAACGGTTGACAGTGATTGTTAGAGCAGTTTCAAATTGGAATTGTAATTTATGTTTGGAATTGTAATTTATTGGATTTGTTGACAATCTCGCATCCATTGGATAATACATCGGCAAACGAATACCGAAGCAAAAAAAAAAATGAAAGGGGGAATTCCAAAACCAAAAACCCCAAATCACGGTAAATCATATCCAACACAAATTGAGACAGTACAACAAAGACAATACAAATAAACAAAAATGAACAAGAACGCCACAAAACTAAAGCACTAACAGTGTGAACTCTAAAAAAACTGAGGTATCATCTGGTACTCCAGAAGGGTTAGCATGATCTGCTCCATGAGTAGCACCCGCCCATGAAAAGTACGGTTTTGTCACAGTCAGTCGGGGTCTGTTAGTCCGAAAATAAGATCTGGATCTATTTATTCTCATCTTTGAAAAAGAAATATTGTAACGACCTGTCAAATAATGGTGACGACCGTAAAACTTCTGTAGTGACAATTGCAACAGTGACTACCCACTGATGTGTATGTTTTTAGACAGTTATTATTTTGCTCTGTTGACAAAATCGCTATACTAAATACAGGCACGGCAAAAGCGAATGAGTTGTGAAATGAAGACGCCATATGCCGGTGATACTGGAATATTACTGCTAAAAAACGGGAATTTAACAGTAGGAAAGCCGAAATCTTCACGCTTGTCGTAAATTTGTTTTCAGACGTACAGAGTTGTCAATGTATAGGTATAGGTCCAGGAATGATGGTGATGATTGAGTATCAGTGGTCTCTTTAATCTCAAGTTCATTTGGGTATATAAGATGATGGTTATCCTTAAATTGAGGATTGTTTAATTAGATAAATAAGGACATGGACGTAGCGTTGTTTGGCATTTAGAAACGAATTCAGCTACAACCAGTGCTAGGGGCCGTCTTGAACTTACTATGAGGTATTATCAAAGCTCATTGTTAAAAGCCTCATGATGACTTCGCTTGGTTCTGTCCTGTTCTTGTAGATACTTTATCCCGTGTGCACATATTCCATATCCTTTCATAATTTTTATGTCACAAGTAGTTCATTACTGTTAAAAATGTTATTTTTTAAAATTACTGGCATCTCTATTGGCTCTGCCATATGTAAATAATACTGAATACCGAAGTTATTGTGAATTTTAATTCTGCATATGATCATTTCCACAACTTATGTCTCTTCAGTGCAGATTAAATCAAACATTTGGAAATTCATAAAACGAAATATGTGTAAAAGCTGACAGAGAGCTAATTACCAATGAGATCTGAAAAAGCCAAAATCATTTACGGAAGGAGCTGTGAATGAGGGAGATAATCCTTAGGTTTTAACGAAATTTTCTTAAATTTAGATATTACAAGTTTTCAAATGAAATCTGCTTTTGGGCCAGCATTGAAGAAGTGGATTCTGGGTTGGTGAATACCCTCGAAGATTAATAGTCCATCCAATCGGCCTAGTGGTAATAAATAACAAAATACCGACGTAATCTCCATATTCGCATTTCGACAACTTATGTCTCTTCAGTGAAGATCAATTTGCAAATCAATAAACCGAAATATGTGTAAAAGCTTACCAATAGGATCTAAAAAGCAAAACCAAAATTATCTTAGAAAACAGCTATGCAGGTGTTATGCCATATACAGTTTTTAACATCTACTATTTTATGATTTCTCAAATAAATTTATGGATTGTGGAAGCCGCTGCTCCTGTCTTACTCCTTCACTGCTTTTATATGAACATGTCCATTCACGTTCAAAGAAAAAAACGCACAAATCCTCAAACGTCGTAATATATCGTGTTCTTGGTGTCACATAACGAGGGTTACGGACTTTTTTCACAACTGTAGACTGTCAAAAAGACATGTATAGCATTGAAAAGTCTTTTCAACGTTCAAAACTTATAGGCTCTTTCAAATTTTGGCATTTATTTTTTGCAATTCCAAACGTTATTCTTGCCACTTGTTTAAAGGGTCCACAACTAATTATTTTATGATGCCACGTTTTCTAAGAGTGTCCTGTGTTTGCTTATATGTTGTAATCGTCCATTAACTTAGGACACTAGTGTATTTGTCGGGCAACGGATGACAGTGATTGTAAGAGCACTTTCCCGAATCCGTGACCAAAAAAAAAGAAGACATGGATGTAGCATTGTTCGACATTAAGCAAAAAATTCAGCTAAAACCGGTGCTAAGGGCCGCCTTGAACTTACTATTAGGTATGAACAAAAACTCATTGTTGAAGACCTCATAGTGATTTTAAAGTGAAAGTCCGCGATTTTTCACTTTTCACCTAATTCGATTTATTTCATATCTAAAATGCTTCATGCAAAATTGCAGTAATGTATCTTTTTTATCAAGGAAGATATTTGTAGATAAAAGCTGACCGTAATTCAATTATGGGTATCGCCATTTTGGATCGGAAGTGACGAAATATTGATACAGATTATTATAATTTGTATCACTAACAATTACGGAGAAGACACGATTTGTAAAAAGGATGCTGGGTAATCCTTGGTATAACTAAAAACCGGACAAAATTTCAAATTGGACTCACCAACAGATATGCAAATCGGTGAGCAATGGCATACAGGCTTAAAATTTCATTAAATATATAATAAATATATCCCACATTTTATAAAAGTCTACATTAGTGATAATTTTCATTCTTGTCGAATTTCAAGTTGAACATGGTTTACCTCTTGGTATCGAAATAAGTATGAATACCTTCCTGTCTAAAGCCAGCTAAACGACTACGACAAAAATTTAAAAAAAAATATGGTCTTCTTGCCAGGTAACACACAATGAAATAGTAGCCTTGGATACAGGTGTTAAGGCTCAGGTACACGTATTTTGTTTATTGGCGCAATCAACACACATGTCACTTGCTCGGTAGGGTCATAAATCACTCTTGGGTCACATATGTCCGTGAGGGTAATTTTAATGCAGAAATTGTCAATATCAGTAACTTCACTCGAGGAAAGTGATTTAAAGTAATTTTTTGGAAAAACACGTATTAATGTGAAAAAAAAAGTTATACAAAATTAGTTTTTTTTTTGTTGTTGTTGTTGTTTTTTGTTTTGTCAAAGTCTATTATATAATAAAAATGATGCTATCAATAACTATTCCAATAATTTATCAACATCATATACTCAGAATCCTTTGTTTTGAATAAATAAAGTTTGTACAAAAATAAGACAATAAATATACATGTCGAGTTTTCAATAATTCACTTTCTACACTGCCTAGTTATATTTTGAAAAAGAAGACTAGCATACCATACATTCAAAAAGACGAAAAGGACAAGAATTGATTTCGGTATTGATGCATAAATTCTGTAAGAGTTTTATCAGACTGTAAAATGATTTAGACATATTTCCAAATGGTAAAGACCAGTCGGGGTTGGGTGTCCGAGACTTGGATGCCTCTTTCACTTGAATCTATATTTGTTTCGTGTGGATTTTTGGCCAAAAATGCCTTGAACAAAATCTTTCGACTTTTTTACGTCTTGTTCCGAAAGCAGGTATTCCATTCGTTGGATATTTCTGATGGTGTATCTGACCGAAGTATGATTAAAGAGAATGAACTGTCTGTGACTTACCAGAGCCTTACTAAAAGCATATGACAGGTCCCACGTTTAAACAGATAGGATATGACGGGACAAATTCTTCATGCGATTAACAAAATTAGACTTTTTTATGTTAACAAAATGCAACTTCTTAACATCTGATTCAGTGAAACTTCTATTTCTTCAAAGCTTTTATGGGTGGAATAATTTATAAATGTATTTTCTATTAACACAATATCCAATTTTGCATAATGGCTTTACATGTTCTTGTATCAAGTATAAGATGCATACCTTTGAAAAAGATGTGCATTCAAACTGCAACATCCGCTATCTTTCAAAGTATTCAAACACTAATTTTAGGATTTCAATTATTTCGATAATATAATAATTGTCTCATTTTATTTTATTTCATATTAATTTTTATGCGTGTTTGTTTCTTTTGCTATTCATTAAATATTTTTTATAATGTATTTTTGGTTTTTTTTTCTCATGTGTAGGCCTACCTATTTACGTTTTTGACATTAGAAAATTGAGAGTGAACATGCACTGGGAGACGCTCAGGTATCTTGTCACCTGCGTTGTGTAATACCCAAATATACAAAGATACAACAATCAACCGGGGCATCCAGTTGGTTTCTTTGTAGTGTAAATTTACAAAACGCCCAGAATCGAGTCGCTATCTTCACATATTTGCATAAATATACATATTGAGAATGAAAAAAAAATAAAGAATATAGTGTAGCAGAAAATGGACACAACAGTACATATGACGTTGATCCAAATACTACGATCAATGTCCATTAAAACTGTGTTTTTTTATTTCGTTTATTAAGTATATAGGTGCAACAGAAATAGTTCGTATTGGTTGGAAGTTGAAACATGCATGTCTACACGGGCGTCTACACGAAACCACCTCCCTACAATTGCAATCTCCAAAATCACGAATACACGTACAAGATTATAATGTCAAGCATTAATAGGTGACGCGACAGATGAAGAAAGTGTAATTAGGCCAATTCACAGAATGGTACATAAAATAGGTAAAAAATATCAAACATTGTATCGCCTTTGTTTTGACACTTATTATGACAGTAGCTGGGTGCTTAAAATGTTAATAAAAATAATGTTTAGACCCAGTGGTTATATTGCATGATATAGAAACAGATTAATCACAAATTAAAAAGAATGTCAAAAACCTTTTACGCAAAATAAGCAAAAATATATCAGTCATGAGTTGAACGGCGACTTTGTAAAAATGCAATAACGAACTTTGTCATATTGTTAGTGATCGTTGTTGACAAACGCCTTATTACGGTACTCGTTGGTTATTACTTGGTGTCAGTATACATAGCGCCCTCTACACAATGTCACGTGACCCTCCATGACCAGAGATTCTGTGAATAAAATACATTTTTTGCAACAATTGAGTTAAAAATGCATAAATCGAAATATCTTATATGTTTCAGAACTACATATTAAGGATTTTATATTCTCTTTTCTATATTTTTGCGGACTTTCACTTTAAGATCAAGAACAACAATAAAAGCGTTGTTCGTCTGCTTGGTTCTACCATGTATTTGTGGAGCCTTTGTCTCATGTACATTTACTGCATATCCTTTCGTTGCTTATCTTATATGATATTACAATGAAGATCCAGTAATCATTGACAAGTTTACGAAATGTACATTTACGATTCATGTCCTCGAAAGAAACACAGCTAAACGAGATGCAAAGACGTAAAATATTTACACGAGTAAAAGAAAGCCCAATCTTCACAAGTTTAAGGTATTATACAGGTATCTAATTTGTCTCCAAAATGCTTAAATATCAACAACAAACCTTCAAAACGTGTGCACGGTCGCCGCCTTTTGAGTTTATATCAACTAAAAGTAACATTGATCAACATTCCTAATTGTTTATTTACCAGCTGGTAAATGAACTTTCGTGCTTCTTTCTTAAAAGTGCTGTCAAACAATTTAAATAACGCTTTATTACGGAAAACCATAAAAATATGTTCTGATAAGGATATTCAAGATATTAAAGCAGTTACAAAAAGGACATAATGATTAAAGGACATAATAATATACTTTATGCAAATCTCTTACATTATCCAATTATTCTTTGGATAATGTGCATTTGTTAATTTTCACTAACGTTTCATTAGCCACGCCCATCCTTAGCAAAATGTGTTAAACATTAGCAACGGATGTTAATGTTAAAATTGACATCCGCTCCGATCGATGACGTCGTCGATGTATAATCAGATTCTTATTTTCTCGTCACTTTTGTTGTTGACAACAACAATTAAAGCTGACTTAGTTTTAAATGTATTCATTAGTATATAAAAGTGACCTAATTATATAAAAAGAACCATGACACAAATTTTATTGGAGTTAAAGCGATTTAGTTAGAATTCAATTTTAAAACAGTACCGATCGACAATTTGTTTATATGTTTTTAATGTTTCATAAAAAAAATATTTTTGTTATAATAATTTTCAGAATTATGATTTTCAGACATAATGTACATTAAGCATTCAGTATAATAAAAATCATAAAGCCCTTGTATGAAGCTGTAAGTTCGATTAACACACTCGGTAAAATTATCAACCTCGACGTTGTCTCGGGTGATAATTTTTACCTCGTGTGTTAATCTACCCTAACACCGTATGTTTATATTAATATCAAATATATTTTGTATTTGATTTGAATAGTTGTGTGGTATTGTTATAACGATAGAATTGCAGCTTGTTTATTTTATTTCAGTGACCTTGATGGATCTGAAATCATAAAAATGAAAACAGAACCAAGTTAAAAGTTCTAATTCATTTATGGGATTGTGATAATCCTCAATAATATTTACTTCAAAGACCAAAACTTCTGTCTTTCTAAAGTCAAAAGATTAATGGGTATTGCTTTATTAGCGAAACAGATCATCAGTTAGTCTCAATTATCTAGACGTTTTATTACAAATTTGTCTTTTAAGATAAATCAGAACATAAGTGGTATTATAACTATTTTCTTATGAAGATAAACAAAGTTGAACCAAATGCAAAGGAGAAACATCATTTCTTCACATCATATATCTTTCAGAAGACAGTTTATTTACATTGTTCTGTTTATTTTTTATTTTTTTTAAATTTTTTTATTTTTTGGTTGTTTTAATAGTTAGCTACTTTACCATTGCATGTCTTGTACATTTGTGGACTTTTATTGTCTGAAAACTCTCTTGACGATATCAAATTTCCAAAGCCGTAAACATTACAATAATTATCACATGATGGTTAAAAACACCAACGTAGCGATTCTGAATAGAATAGCAAATAATACAAAATATATGCCATCTGTAGACGAGAACTCTGAGCCCCATTTGATAAATCAAATTATAATTTGTGCGGAGGCTGTTTCTTTTTGATTGCTACATATCCATTTGAAGAAGACTATTCTATGGTATATATTATTAATCAAGATCTTTAGTTACAAAATAAACATTTCATTTACTGAAATTCCCTTTTATATTTTCTTAACAATGTATGTTGACATCATCAAAGACAGTTACTTTAAAAAAAAAGCAATTAGAATAGACGTGAACATGCATTGTTTCCAAAATAAAACTCAGATGTAAGTTACTAAATAAACTGATGCCTGTATCAAGAGGATGATGATATATGATTTCATGAATTCCCGTGATAACTATGGAACGCCGTTACTGCCTTATGTTAGAATTTCTTTATCATGATGAGAGTTTTATTCATTATGGTGAGAGTATTCTTTATCATGATGAGAGTTTTCTTTATTATGGTGTGAGTTTTCTTTATCATGATGAGAGTTTTCTTTATTATGGTGAGAGTTTTCTTTATCATGATGAGAGTTTTCTTTATCATGATGAGAGTTTTTCTTTATCATGATGAGAGTATTCTTTATCATGGTGAGAGTTTTCTTTATCATGATGAGAGTTTTCTTTATCATGGTGAGAGTTTTCTTTATCATGATGTGAGTTTTCTTTATCATGATGAGAGTTTTCTTTATCTTGATGAGAGTTTTATTTATCATGATGAGAGTTTTCTTTATCATGGTGAGAGTTTTCTTTATCATGATGAGAGTTTTCTTTATCATGGTGAGAGTTTTCTTTATCATAATGAGAGTTTTCTCTATCATGATGAGAGTTTTCTTTATCATGATGAGAGTTTTCTTTATCATGGTGAGAGTTTTTTTTTTATCATGATGAGAGTTTTCTTTATCATGATGAGAGTTTTCTTTATCATGATGAGAGTTTTCTTTATCATGGTGAGAGTTTTCTTTATCATGATGAGAGTTTTCTTTATCATGATGAGAGTTTTCTTTATCACGGTGAGAGTTTTCTTTATCATGATGAGAGTTTTCTTTATCATGATGAGAGTTTTCTTTATCATGACGAGAGTTTTCTTTATCATGATAAGATTTTTCTTCATCATGATGAGAGTTTTCTTTATTATGGTGAGAGTTTTCTTTATCATGGTGAGAGCTTTCTTTATCATAGTGAGAGTTTTTTTCATTATGGTGAGAGTTTTCTTTATCATGATGAGAGTTTTCTTTATCATGTTGAGATTTTTCTTTATTATGGTGAGAGTTTTCTTTATCATGGTGAGAGTTTTCTTTATCATGGCAATCATTACATGCCAATCAGTGACAGCAGGTAGTGTTTCAGCATAGTAAGTATTTTAATTGTGTACTGTTTATAATTGTTGGTCTGTACTTTTAACATTTCCGAGTTGTTCGACGGAATGATTTCACTAACAACAAATCAACTAATAGTTGTCTAAATGAAGGCCCTTTGTTGCATGTCAGTGTCCTACAAATTCTACAAATACACAAGACTCTGTACTTGATAGGAATCGAATGAGTATCGTCGATAAAATTTTGTATCACGATATATCAATACAACACAAGCGTATCATGATACGAATCGATACGTATCGTCTTCTAATTTCTCAATTTGATTACATTATTAAATCTGCTGCTTTTAACTATTGTATGTGATAAAATAGTCAAATATTTGTAAATTAGACAAGAGTGTTCTTTTCATGTACAAAAATAGTAATGGTGCATTACATGATACCCCGCCACGTTTCACAAAATTTCAAAGTTTAAAGAGGCATAACTCTAGATCCCTGTGTACTTCTAAACCAAAAATTACACTTGGCCTGTGTTTTATGGCAAACAACTTAAATACCAAATTAGAAGACAGTATGTCATTTCATTCACAAGTTATCAGTTGGAAACCCTATCATTTGCAAAATTTCAAAGTTTCAAGGGGCTTAACTCCAGAACCCCTTGGACCTCTGAACCAAAAATTCAACTTGGTCTGAGTTTTGTCGTACACAAGTAACATACCAAGTTTGAAGGCAATATATTATTTCACTCACTAGTTATGAGTCGGAAACCCAAAAATTCGCAAAATTTCAAAGTTTCAAGGGGAATAACTCCAGAACCCCATGGACCTCTGAACCCAAATTCGAACTTGGCCTGTGTTTTGTTATTAACAAGTTATATACTAAATTCGAAGAAAATATATTATTTCATTCACAAGTTATCAGTCGGAAACCCTAAAATTCGCAAAATTTCAAAGTTCAAAGGGGCATAACTCCAGAACCCCTTGGACCTCTGAACCCAAATTCGAACTTGGCCTGTGTTTTGCGGTTAACAAGTTACAAAATGTACATACCAAGTTTGAAGACAAAACATTATTTCATTCACAAGTGATCAGTCGGAAACACTAAAATTCGCAAAATTTCAAAGCTTAAAGGGCATAACTCCAGAACCC
The DNA here is from genome assembly GCA_002080025.1 of Modiolus philippinarum. Taxonomy (NCBI): domain Eukaryota; kingdom Metazoa; phylum Mollusca; class Bivalvia; order Mytilida; family Modiolidae; genus Modiolus; species Modiolus philippinarum. Next base: position 12,317 of record MJUU01040816.1, read on the forward strand.
CTTGGACTTCTGAACCCCAAATCGAACTTGGATTGAGTTTTGTGGTAAACAAGTCACACACCAAGATTGAAGACCTTATGTTATTTCGTTCACAAGTTATCAGTCGGAAACCTTCAGGGGACGGACGGACGGACACACAACTGAGGGTATCACATAATACCTAGCCACGTCGTGTGGCGGGGTAAAGTTATCAGTTGGAAACCCTATAATTTGCAAAATTTCAAAGTTTCAAGGGGCTTAACTCCAGAACCTCTTCGACCTCTGAACCAAAAATCCAACTTGGTCTTAGTTTTGTGGTACACAAGTAACATACCAAGTTTGAAGGCAATATATTGTTTCACTCACTAGTTATGAGTCGGAAACCCAAAAATTCGCAAAATTTCAAAGTTTAAAGGGGAATAACTCCAGAACCCCTTGGACCCAAATTCGAACTTGGGCTGTGTTTTGTTATTGACAAGTTATATACTAAGTTTGAAGAAAATATATTGTTTCATTCACAAGTTATCAGTCGGAAACCCTAAAATTCGTAAAATTTCGAAGTTTAAAGGGGCATAACTCCAGTACCCCTTGGACCTCTGAACCCAAATTCGAACTTGGCCTGTGTTTTGTAGTTAACAAGTTACATACCAAGTTTGAAGACAAAACATTATTTCATTCACAAGTTACTATGTTATTTTATTTTAATTCTGCTGATGAGAGGTTACTCCTTGAAACACGTGTACAGCGAAATTTACTGTTTTTATGCAACTTCGGTATTTTTTTAATTTTATCAGTCGGAAACCCTAAAATTTGCAAAATTTCGCAGTTTAAAGGGGCATAACTCCAGAACCCCTTGGACCTCTGAATTCCAAATCGAACTTGGCCTGAGTTTTGTGGTAAACAAGTCACATACCAAGTTTGAAGACCTTATGTTATTTCGTTCACAAGTTATCAGTCGGAAACCTTCAGGGGACGGACGGAGGGACACACGGACGGACGGACGGACACACGACTTCGTTAGGCGGGGTATAAAAATGCAATTGTTTATCCTATATCTTCATTTCCATGCCAAAATCAGATAATTTTTAAGCATTTAGGTGGTACTGATTCTGAAATTTTAGCAGAAGTCAGAAGACGATACGTATCGATACGCTAGATTCCGTACCGTAGAAAATTGCCGCGATATATCGATATACCGGTGTATCGTTACACCTCTAGTACATGATAACCATTATTGCTTGTCACACTGGTAAAGAACCAGAATATCCAAGAAAGAGGTGACACAATAATTAGATGGACACAAAAAGGAGCTTGACACAGTAATTAGTTGGACACAAACTAGGGAGAAAAATCAACCCTTTTGTTTACTTATGGATAAAATACGGTAGGAGCTATGCAAAATCTGTTGATTACCAACTGAAAGCTTACATCAAGAGAAATCCAAAGAAAAAAACCCATCCAAATCTGATGAAAAATAAAGATTTCACATATTTAAAAAAATTGCAATTTTGGCCCTTTTGACCCTTATATCTCGGAAATGAAAAGAGCTATGCCAAATCCATTGACAGACCTCTGAACGCTTACAATTGGAGTAAGCCAAGGAAAAAAATCCCATCTAAATCCGTTGAAAAATAATAATTTTAGGTTATCTGCATGTTTGCAATTTTGGCCCCATTGGCCCCTCAGAGTTCAGAAAGGAAACAAGTTATCAAAAATCTGATGGTGCAGCACCATACTAATATTTCATATGGAATCCATTGCAAAAAAATTGCATCAAAATCGGACTTAATATGAAAAAATAAAATTTTCAAAATTTGCCCCTTTTGGGCGCATTTATCTCATGAACGGTACATGTCACATGAAATCCGTTGACATACTTCAGATTGGAAATTTGCTAACCCCATCAAAATCCGATAAATTATAAAGATTCTACAGTCAAATACGTGAAAACATCGTATTTAACCCTTTTTTGGCCCCTTTTTCTTAGACGGGCGGGGCCAAGAACATGAAATTAGAACCAGGGCTTAGGCATGTGCCAAGAAACATCATACTAAAATTTATTAATGATCCGTCCGCTAGAAATAAAGTTATATTGTCCACAGACACGGAAATACCCAATTTTACCCCTTTTTGGCCCCTTTTATTAAAACGGGCGGGGCCAAAAGCCCGAAATTAAAACTCGGGCAAAAGCTTGTGCTAAGAAACCTCATACTAAAATTTGGTAATGATCCGTCCACTAGAACTAAAGTTATGCTGTCCACAGACGCCGACGCGGACGCAGACGCAGACGACTAGGCCATACCATAATACGACTTCAAATTTTTGCGGTCATATAAAAACGCTTTGAGATAGAGGTCAAGTTTAAATTGTAAAAATGTTCAGTCAAGTTTTCCGACCTCTTCCAAGATGGCCGCCAGCGAGGAACTTAGTTTACCATTTGACCTAATGGGAAAATGCATACAAAGAACATCTACTTGAGAATCACAGAATGGATTTGAACCAAACTTGGCATGAATGATGCTGATGAGGTGCTGACCAAGTGTTGTTATTTTGGTGCCGATCCCTCTTCCAACATGGCCACTAGAGGGGAACTTAATTCAAACATTGGCTCCTATGGGAAAATGCATACAAAGAACTTCTTATTGAGAACCGCAGAATGGTTTTGAACCAAACTTGGAATGAATGATGCTTATGAGGTGCTAACCAAGTGTTGTTACTTTGTTGCCGATCAGTCATCCAACATAGTCGCCAGCTAGAACTAAAATTTAACATTGGACTCTAAGGGAAAATGCATACAACGAACCTCTTCTTGAGAACAAATGAATGGATTTGAACCAAACTTGGTATGAATGATGCTTATGAAATGCTGACCAAGTGTTGCTACTTTGATGCCGATCCGACATCCAACATGGCCGCCAGTGTGGAACTAAATTTTAACATTGGACCCAGTGGTAAAATGCATACAAAACATCTTTTTGAGAACCACTTAATTGCTTTGAACCATACCTGGCATTAATGATGCTTATGAGGTGCTGACTAAGTATTTTTACTTTGGTGCCAATCACATCTTACATGACCGACAGCATTGGACCCTAAGGGAAATGGACACAAAGATCTCTTAGAGAACTGCTGAATGGATTTAAATCAAACATGACATGAATGATGCCTGCCAAGTGTCACCAACTGTGAACCTAATTTAACAAAAGATCTTCTTCTAGAGAACTGTTGAATAGATTTAAACCAAACTTTGCATAAATGATGCTTATGAGAAGCTGATCTGATCCATCATCAAACATGGCCGCCAGCAATGAATTGGACCCTAACGGGAAATGCATATAAAGATATAATAGAAAAGCACTGAATAGATTCAATTTAAACACTGCATAAATGAAACTTGTGAGATTTTGACTAAGTTTGTTACTTTGGTGCTGATCCGTCTTCCAACATGACCACCAGTGGCAAAACTTAGTTTAACATTGGACCCAATTGGTAAATGCATAAAAAGATCTTCTCCTCCGAAACTGCTTGAACAATTTCAGTAGAAAATTTATATGATAGTTCTAGGGTGACCCTCTTCAAAATTTTATGTTAAATAGCTGCAAGCAGGGAAGGTAGGCCCTTAAGTTTTGAAACTGCAATCAAAAATCTTCTCTGAAACTGCTTGAACAATTTTAATTAAATTTTATTTAAAGTTTCTGATTTTAATGTACATACACCACCAAAGCTGGACCATCAATTGGGAATTATAGTTCTCCATTGATAATTTACAAATGACATGTCTACATCCAATCCAAGTTAGGGAACCAAGTTAAAACTCTGGACCCTATTGGAAATACCATTCATTATTTTTCAATATCAGCCATGGTCCAGGTTAGCGATACAGGCTTTGAAAACCTCTTTTCTCCACAGATCTTAATTAATGCTAAGCAGTCTTCAATTTCGGTTAAAAGTTCGTATATAACTTATGAGACGACCGTTTGATTCAAAGGGGAGGAGGGGGCTGACATTTTTTGTTAATGAATATTCTGGCCTAAATAATAGTTTGACTTCCCTGAAAAACATCAAAATATGTGTTGTTTGAAAATAAATGAAATAATCTGGTTACTGAGATTCCACATGACATACAGACCACATGCAGTATGGTAAAAAGCAAAAAAAAAAAAATCTTGCCATTATCAATTTTCTGACCAACACATTTTCAGATTTAGTATTTTTACTTGACAAAATTTGTCGGCCCAAGTTCCACTTCAAATTCAAATGGTCGTCCCCTTAGACACCGATTGGGAGGGTGACCCTCGACATTATTCTTATCTACTGTTTTTTTTTCATTGATTTTTTGTAGTCGGAAAGAAATTTCCTGCGTGGGGTAGGCATCGGGAACTGAAACCAGGGGTTTACATATAGTCATATATAGCATTCAGACAACTTATAGTTCAACCGTCGAACAACTCGGAAATGTTAAAAGTATAGATTAACAGGTACAAACAGTGCACAATTAAAATACTTACTCTGCTGAAACACTACCTGCTGTCACTGATTGGCATGTAATGTTTGCCATGATAAAGAAAACTCTCACCATGATAAAGAAAACTCTCGCCATAATAAAGAAAAATCTCACCATGATGAAGAAAACTCTCATCATGATAAAGAAAACTCTCATCATGATAAAGAAAACTCTCATCATAATAAAGAAAACTCTCACCATGATAAAGAAAACTGTCGCCATAATAAAGAAAAATCTCACCATGATGAAGAAAACTCTCATCATGATAAAGAAAACTCTCATCATAATAAAGAAAACTCTCATCATAATAAAGAAAACTCTCATCATGATAAAGAAAACTCTCATCATGATAAAGAAAACTCTCATCATAATAAAGAAAACTCTCACCATAATGAAAAAAACTCTCATCATGATAAAGAAAACTCTCACCATAATAAAGAAAACTCTCATCATGATAAAGAAAACTCTCATTATGATAAAGAAATTCTAACATAAGGCAGTAACGGCGTTCCATAGATAACGGTAATGTCGGCAATATATGTTGTCCTTTTTAAAATTCCATGGCAACACATCTTGTAATACACTTGATGAACATTCTATCTGTAAAGCACCACCCCTACATATTATCATTTCTGCATACATTTCTATACAATGGGTGTCATTTTGAAAGTTCTGTGAATGGAATCTAATTTTACACACATAAAAAATATCGCTGTAAAGTATTATTACGCTTATAGCTTTTTGATTTCGTAGCACATAACAACAGTAATGATTTCTGCAAAATTAAGCATAAAGTCACCAAGATTCGTTCTTCGTACGCTCTCCATATATCAACGGTAATAATCTCTGCAAAATGTAGCATTAAAAAAATTTGTTCTTTGTAGACTTTCCACATCACACTATGTAAGTAGCACATAGCTGGGAGGGTAACAATCTGCTCTGTCAGCCCCAGCTATATGTAATTTATTTCAGAATATTTTTTTAATTTCAATTACGAATTGAATGCTTTATTTTGAAGTTTCATTGGGATATGAAAGTGTTGATCGAAGCACATTTTAATGAAGCGCGTTAGCGTTTCATGTTGAAAATGTGCGCCCGGTCAACAGGACGCATTTCAATTGGGCGGATTTTCAAAATGTCAATATTTTCAATTGGGCGTTTTTTGGTTTTGCAATTGGGCGGAAAGGTTTTAAAAGTAAAATAAATATTGATATAAAGTAAATTGGTTGACATAACGCCAAACAGGTTCATTATAGTTGTGGGATGCAGATTTCAAGCCCAAATAGATATGTAAATATGCGGTATCTCACAATGTTTTACTTTTATTTGAAAGCCAAAGCTCATTTCTTAGTCTGTGGTGAAAGACATTGTAAGAAACAGTGCTCATTTTAGTCTGCTTTTTTAAAACGGTTCTTGCGTGTAATTTTATGTCTTTTTTAGAATGGTATCTTTTATCAAATACGTGTCATAATAATAAAATTGTGCATGACACCTGAAGTAAAGATGTGTTATTAATAGTTTTGTTTCTGAGAGTTTTCTATAACTGCCCTTTTCGTTTGAAATTTTTTTTGAACCTCAATGTTGAAGAAAAAATACTTAAAACAGCGATATACCAAATAACTGAAAAAAATTACATGAAACTTGGCATTTATGTGACTACAGTTCTGCCTTGCTAAACTTCATTTGGTTTTTTCCGCCTAATTGAAAAAAGTAAAATCCGCCCACTTGCAATTTTTTTTCTGCCCAATTGAAAAACCTTTTCCGCCCAGTTGAAATACAAATCCACCCAATTGCAAAACTACCGGTCAACACTTTCATTATCCCTATGAAACTTCAAAATAATGCATTCAATTCTTATAATTACATTTTAACCGAAATATAAAAAAAACACAATTTATTCGCAGAAAAGTTCATCATGTACACTGGGATTCTATTTTTACAAATTAATCCGCCACGTGAACATGTGATCAAATGTTTTTCGTAGGAATTGCAACTTCACATTGATAAGCCACGTAATAGGTGTTCACCTATCAAACTGACGGAATTCCGATGAATATGCATGAAACGTAATTATTCATTATTGAAAATCCTTGAACCATTAAAAGAGGGTAGCTGTGGAAAAATTTTCATTCGCTCAGCCAAGTTACAGTTTTTTGAGATTATAACCATTACTGCTTTTATAAAAAAAAAAAAAACAAAACTTGCAAGTCAAAATATGGCAATAAATAAAAAAATCGTTCTTTATAGAATATTCACATTCAAGAGGCATCATTTCTGCAATACATTGCAATGCGTTGAAATCAATCTTCGTTCTTCATAAACTTTCGAATAACAACAGTAATTATTTCTGCAAAATATAGTAATAGGTCAACAAAGTAAGAGAGAACCGAACCATCAGTCTAAAAACAACTGATCATGAGTACGGTACGAAAAGGAATATAAAGACACACACACATACAAAAACGAACAACATGGACCCAATAAAAGTCAAAAGTGGGATCAGGTACACCGGTATACTAAATATTTCATCCTTTCTATAAGATGTCCGCCTTGTTGAACATGTCAATCAAATCAAATCGAGGAAAAACAAGTTTCGCTATAAAGGGAACGATTTGTTGTCATCTGGGAAACATTGTTCCTATATCAGTACACAAGCCTGAACCTCCAGCAGTGACGACTTCAAGTTATGGGTAGCATACCTTTGTTTAAGTAGCCTGTTTTTGAGTATTCGAGCTCTATCAAAGTAGTCACTGTATCGACTGCAGGCCCTTGTGTACTGTAGCGAGTAAGTCGGGATATGGAAACTTCGTTCTTTTAACAACAGTTATTATTTTTTCTTTTGCTTTTTAATATTTTTCGTATTCTATTTACAATTATCAGAGTCTTCCTGTTTACCAGTATTTTTTTTAAATATAGTTGGGGGCTGAATATCTCGATTCTCTAATCTAATCACAGAGCATGCCTTTCATTAATGTCAGTATGAAATTAATGAAAAAAGTCGTCATATTCGTATTTAAAAAGTTTCATCTTTGTTGTCACCGGCGTAAGATATTAATTTCAGAACGTGAACATGCACATTAAATTGATCGCTAGTTACTAAATGACAGAAATTTGTGAAAAAGTCAAAAGATGCACTATAAGGTTGTAATCTTAAACAAGCTTTTTCATATTTTTTCTTTTTAATACCATTTCTCAGCAGCGATGAACCTATACCTCTACCTCTCCAGGATATGGAGTGTATATTTCACAATTCATTCGTTAATGTAGAGTTTGTAGTTCATACAACGACTTTGTGGAAAGAGCAAAAGCACTGTCACAAAAACTGCCGAGTCGGAGATATGTTTAGCTATTGTTACTTTCGTCCCTTCAGAAATTATATGGCTGTCATAACGACATCAAAGTTAGATATGAAATGTCGATTTCACAATTTCAGCTAGATTCAAGTCTTCCCGGATTCGACATACCGATTATGACTTACTGCCTGGATTGACTCAATGACAGTGTGACGGATGTTGTATACAGAGCAGGACATGCTTATCTTTACGAGCACCTGATGTCACTCTGTTTTTTTAGAGTTTACACTGTTAGTGTTTTTTTGGTCTTCTTTGTATTGTATTTGTAGTGTTTGTGTGTTTTGCTGTTGTGTATTGTCTTTGGTCTTCCGCCTCCTGGTGTTCTTTCTTTTGTCTTGTCTCCGGACTTTGATTAATGTAATCGTGTGTTTCGTTCCTTCTGTATTCTACTGCCGTTACACAAATGTATTTCATTTGCGAATATATAATTCCAAATGAAGAAGTGAGATAAATTATAAAGTTATTGTTGAATTATTGTATAATTTATAAAGTTTAAAGTTGAAGTTTATTTATCAAGTCATTATCCATCACGCAAGATTAGTTAATCCATGTGTTTATCGTTCACGCAAAGCTAAAATTTTGATAAATGTCATCTAGATCTGTACTTCAAATAATTTGAAATTATGAAAGCAAGTATTATTTCAAAATTTTGAGTTGCTGCTTTAAGACAACAAAGTAAGAAAGGTTCAAAGCTTTATGCGTTTTGTAACACCTGGGACAGTTTGATGCAGATGTTTTATTAGCATTAAAAGCATCGAACTCCTGTTATATTTTACGGTTTTGTTTCGTTAATATAGTCTCGACGTATTATTATTTTCAAGCTGCTCACCATATTGAACTTATGAAATATTGTACGGAACGCCAGCTAGCTCGATCTTTATTTGCAAAACCTTTTGAGCATTTGTAAATCAAATTCCAGATCTTTCAACAAATACATTTGCCTAATAATTCATAATAGTCGACATATCAAATTTCTGTTGAGATTTATATTCCACTTTACGCAATTAAAAAAATCACATGTAATGATGACTGTTTTTTCATTTTCGTACAAGTCCTTTATTGGTTCGAAATTAAATTTGTTAATCCTTGAACTAAAATTTTCCATGTATATTGCAATCTAANTAAATGTTAACGATCTACAGCATAAGACCTAATGGTAGGATTACACAGCCGATCAAAGCAACTTTACCAAACTCTATGAAAATTCATTGATCGAGACATTGATCTGTAAAGATCGTGTTCGGTTTTCTAACCAGTTCTCGACGATTTGCCTAACTAATAAATATGCTAAACACGATCCGTTAACACCAAATATTTCCCACATTTCAACAAAAATCGTGAAGAGTTCATGAGCATTATAAGTCGAGGAAAGGTCGGGAATCGATCGGGGCCTGATCGAAGTCATCGTGAAGAAGTTTTGAAGCGATCGGATTTCAAAGTATGCACCGATCATACCGATACCTATCCGACTTGAACACAGCCGCTTTTCGATGTATGCCGAGAAGCTTCGAGATTCAGCCGATATATAATATGTCGCCACTTTAATTGCACATAATTCATTCTTTTTCTTCAAGCAAGAAATATCTAATCTTTACCCGATCTTAGTAGTTTGCAGAAGATCTTGCTTTCTACCAGCTGCATAATGTCAGCAGAATTTGAAGTTGAATCGATCTCTTTACAGCTAAATACCAGTCATGATACTTGTTTATCAAGGACGAAGAAAGTGGTTCAAATAAAGATTCACCATCATCTACTTTTGAGAAGTCAAAAACAAGATGTAGAATCTAACTCCAGGGGAAGTGCCAAACAAGAGAATCTCACACACTAAAGGGTAAGATTTTAAGTCTAGGATGCAGAGTCCGAGCTTTCGTTTGTCTCGAACTCGTGTTGGATTTTATTTCTCATTGTTTTCTCTACATAGAAAAATCGTCACCATTCGTCTGTTTTAAAAACAGAGTTATACCCCTCTTTACATCTGGAATGTATACCCGATCGCCTTTTTTTCTCGCTTTTCCCTGTGAAGTTTGACTTCCAAACCACAATAATATTCATTATTCTATAATATATAATACTAATGGTAAAGTTGCATTGACATTAAAATGAATAAAAAAGGATATTCACTCGATAGAAAGGATATTCACTCCATGAAAAGGATATTCACCGCGGGAAACGTCACGTGTGACATATTTTTNGATGTGGACAACAGTCCCAAATTCAACTCTCTGGTAAACCGCACGTGATATTTTTTGTATTGCACTAGTGTTAGATCAGGAACTCTCTCACCGCTAAGGATAGGGACTGCTGGGGTCACTGGTGTCTCAAACAACGGCAGTAGAATACCGAAGGAACAAGGGAAGNGATGACTATTAAAATGAATAAAAAAGGATATTCACTCGATAGAAAGGATATTCACTCCATGAAAAGGATATTCACCGCGGGAAACGTCACGTGTGACATATTTTTAGAAAAAGGGAAATCCCGTATTTATATCGTCCAATCACATTGCTATGTAACAATGTCGCGTGACAACGTCATCGGCATCACTAAAAACAGAATTGCTTCATCTAACGAAAAGAAGATCAACGAAAATGGTGCAAATATGCAAAGAGGAAGACACTTAAAATACGAAACAAGTCAGCGTAACACTGGTAAAGGCGTTCACACAATATTTTGGGAAAAAATCTCCCGACGGATGTCGACAACACATAGCGCAGAATCGTCGCACATTACACAGATGCAAGGAGTGAAAAGGAATAACACAATCATTCATTTAAAAGACAGAAATCATCGATTATTTAGGATAAAAAATTTATTCTTTAAATAAAGTCTTTAAAGAATGTTCGCTTGTTACATTAAAATGTCAATTCCCTCCCTTCTTCACAATCTCCCACCAGTGACGAACAATTGAAAAAAGCCGCAAACTTAGTGTTAGCTAGAATCTGTAAATTTCTGACAGTAAAGATAATAATAATGTTATATTTATTGTTTTACTTATCCTCAAAATATTTTTTGAAAAGTATATATTTCATTTATTTTATGCAAATGTTCAAAGCCTCTTTAATCGTTAATTCGACACCCATAGAAAATTTCTAGGTGTAAGAATTATTATGTATTTATCGGATAATAGAATAAAACAGTTACTGTCTTTAGTTTCGGTAAATGTGCAGTGTTATTGACTTTTGGGAAAACAGATATTCACCTCGCCATGCGGCTCGATGAATATCTGTTTCCCCAAAAGTCAATAACACTGCACATTTACCTCAACAAAAGACAGTAACTGTATATTATTATATAGGTTGCGGCGAAAGATTGAAATTTCTCAGTGAATTAAAAGTGATAATTAACAGTGAAATTTTTTTCCATAATTTCACTCTAGGAAGTGACGTCACAATAGACGTTGTCAACGTTGTTGTTAAGTAAACGTCTCAGCGGATTAACATCGAAAACGTAGTTCTCAAAATAAACCACTAAATTTAAGAGAAGAAGATCTATATAATAAAAACAATAAAAACAATAACTAATCCTAGATTCTGATTATCGAAAATATTCAACTCATGATCGAAAAACGCTGTAATTCACTCATGCGCTGCGCGCATTCGATAATTACTGCGTTATTCGATCATTCGTTGAATATTTTGCGATAATCAGAATCTCGGATTAGTTATTGTATAAATAATATGTAGACTAAATACACTTATAATCACAAATGAAAACGAAAAATAGATGTGGACAACAGTCCCAAATTCAACTCTCTGGTAAACCGCACGTGATATTTTTTGTATTGCACTAGTGTTAGATCAGGAACTCTCTCACCGCTAAGGATAGGGACTGCTGGGGTCACTGGTGTGTGTTTTTCGTAAGAAATAGGTTTGTTATCTTACAACTAATATTTCAATTCAATCAACGTGATATCAGACATCGGAGAAATACGATTTTGAAAACTTGTGTTACTTTCACTGACAAATAATCAATGAAGTATCTTATGTTTCACTTTTCAGACAGGTCCTACAATCTTGT
>MJUU01040818.1:0-19222 GCA_002080025.1 Modiolus philippinarum
TTAATTTCATGGTCCATTGACACTGATTGAATTTATGTCAGAGTTCATTTCTTAGGTACTATAAGATATAGTATCATGTTATCTTGCATGCAGATGTCTCTAAGAAAGAAAACAAAATTAAACAAGAGTTTGTTCGTCACTGTGACCTACATTTCAAGGTTCAATGATTGGTTAAAGTTAAGGTCAAAGCTTATATTTCGTGTACTATAAAAGTACAATAACATCACACATTTCCAAGACATACACTCTACTTGACCTAATTTGGCGGCGAATTGATGCTTTGCATCAATTTTTAACTTGTCAGTTATTGAGATAACAAATGATCAGAAAGAGTTGTCTAGAATTTCCCGCCAATAACAATAATTAGTAAGTCTGGCATTACATGCCGAACTTTTCATATCGTTTTAGCATCAAAGGAACATATTATCGATACTTTTATGGGTGATTTGATAAGACAATAGGGACAATTGCCATAGAAACGACATCTCTAAACTTAATGATAAATTTTCCAGCTTGGCCATACAGTTTCAATTACAAGTTGAAAGAAAAGTTATTATCACCGAAAAATTGGAAAACCGAACCTTTTGAACGAGAAAAGCTCGGCATGATGAGACTAATTCTGCCATATGTTTGTGTTTTAAATGTGAATCCAGTGCAAATCCTTTTTGAACTACTTCTTCATGCAAAATATGTCTCAAGGGTTTGAGTTCTTAAAAAATGTAGAGAAATTAAATGTTAAAGGAAAATATTAGAGAAGAGTTTGTATTTAGTTAAAATAGTTAATAAAATGTAGGAAAATTAAATGTTAAAGGAAAATATTAGAGAAGGTTCTATTAGAACGAAATAAAACAATTGCAATATAATAAAATAAGTGTATGCAATGAGTAAAATGTCTAACAAGACTTATTCTTAATTTGTTCTTGTGCATAGTAAAATAAACATCGTCTACTTCCATAGATGATTTAGTTCTGGCATAAATGAATACAGGACTTCTAAAATCTAACGTCGAAAAGGCATCAACCAGTCATACATCTGAGCTCAGTCCATACTCGATGTTATCAGCAGTTTTATTGTTGTAAAATATAATGTCGATCGACCCTGTTTGTATTGTTTGGTTTTGTTATTCACATCTCAGCAGGGCTCCACAAAACACTGATAATACATTTATTATGTCTAGTAAGATCAAAATCATGCGAGATAACTCGTACTATCTCCAGATGAGGACGATAGTTGCACATGTATCTGTTTATCAGAAAGACAAAAATGTAGCACAGCGGTGGTTGGAGCTGTCTTGAATTTAAATCTACAGAGACTTCTCAAAGATGAAGGTCAACAGAAAAAGTAACTCGAATAATTCAATCCCTCTCCGTATCCGATTCTCTCCTTCTACGAGGAGCGATCGTAGTGAGTGGAATATAACGACTGGATTATTCGGGTTACAGAAAAAGCGTTAAATTATATTACTATAGGTAAAAAGGAAGGAATTCAGTAAGGGAACCAGTTTGTTTATCTGTGTACCCAAGGAATTGAATGATAGGTAAAGTAGGGATTGGCTGTGCTGCATGATAAGCTGTAAATTAACCAAGTCTTTCACATTTTCATGTCATTTACTCTTTGTAGTCTTTCAATAAATAATTAAAAAATGTTTAGCACTTCACAGTAATTTTTGGCGATTTTTTTTTTAAAGATGGATTTTTTCCCATTCTATGCAGACATTGTGAACTGTAAAGGGGGTATCCCCACTCTTCTATAAATAGCTCAAAAGGAAGGCGGTCATGCATATATAAACTTTTTATTTTTAGAAGTGCCAACAGCAAGAATAGTGTTTGATCTGATCATTGTTAGAAAGTACTATAAATCTGAAATATATTAGCATTGTGGGCAATGGGAAATGAATTCCTTCCTTGTTCCCTATAAATGTAATGTTGATGATTTCGGAGACAAGTTTCCGACATATTTATCTGTTGATAGTGCTCTTTGTATATTATCAAGGAAGAATCTTATATCTATCACTGATTGAGAAACCTTACCACCTTTACATGGAATAGTAAGACATTATTGGAATAAAAGTTGAAATTAAAGAAGAAATAAGGGAGATTAATTGTCTGTTAGCTAGTAGCATTTTTTTGGGGATTTTCAAATCAACGGCTGGTATTACAAAATATGTCGATTTTTTTTTAAAGCTAACCTTAGCCGAAGACATTAAAATTGTTGACATCAAGAATAAACAACTTACGAGTCCCTCCAATCGTAAAGTTTGGTTTACTTGAATTTCAGTCATTTCAGATCCACCAATAATTGTCTTCGTCTGATGTTTTTAAATTTTTAATATTTCGAACACGAAAGCCACAGAAAGTTCTAAAACCATCAAAGAGATGGCACGTGATCGCTTCAGATGGATATACCTATTAACTTCTATTTGAAATTATCTGTGTAAGGTTCATTTTAAAATGCTATGGACGTTCTTTTATTCGAGGACTTATCATAGATATCACTATTTGGTGTGTACTTAAATTCGTGGTTTCGAAGTTTATGCATTAAAACTAAAGGGAAAATGCTTTTCGTTGAGAAATTAATTTCGTTGTTTTAGCAAACCACGAAATCTAAGAAAATTTGAACCCCACGAACAACAATACTTCCACAGTACTAAGTAACTGTGCTGAGACGGTAAATATTCGTTAAATCTCGTGACGAACAATTTAGAATTCATTTATTTAAAAATATTTACTGTAAGATGTACACTTACGTGTCTAACAAATATAAATTACATGTACATGTAAAGCAATACAATACCCGGGAAAACAAAACTTGAATAACTAAAAATACTTCGATTAGCTTTAATGACTTCAAATGATTATTCATACTCTTACTGCACTGCAATGATAAGAAATATGGGAATTGTGTCATCCATTTAGACATTTAACATGACAGAGTACTATTGGATATAGCGCAAAAAATAAAAATCTTAATTCCAAAAAATGGCTAGTAAACGGATTCTTGATAAGCATGGAGATGCCCATCATATATGTGTTCCAGACCATACGCGTATTTGGACCGTACGCGTACGAGTATTTTTTCGAAATACCCATACGGTCGGACCGTACGCGCACGGTCTGGCTAATTCAGTCTTGCGTGTTCTTTGATAATTTATATCAATAAATCAATATACCGTACACAGTATTATATAATGAATTAAGCTCGTATGTTTAGAAAGATAAATTAAATAAGATTTTCTAAGAATCGTTATTTTAAAGAAAATATAAGAGAAAAATAAGAATTTACTTTACTGTAATTATATTTTGGAGATTGACTTATTACTTGAACGTTATTTGAGATAAAATAATTAAAAAAATAGTGTTTCGTAAAAAATAAATCGAATGTTAATTGAAATAAAATATATGGTTTTCTCGTCTGAAAATCCTGAGAAAAAAATCATTGAATACCACCTCTAAGAAACAACATTTTTTCCAAATACCCCATAAAGGTTGTAAATCCCAAAATCTCGTACAGGGACGACTGAATAAATATAACAGCGGAAATTACACAGTGTTCTAAAAAGGAATACCCCTATCAACGAACCAAATTTCTCAATGTAAAAATGAAGTTTATGTATCACCTTTGATATTATTTCACTTCATCTTTAATTTTATTTCAGTTATATAAATAATTTATTATTTTTATCAAGACATAATAATTTATACAGTATCTGTATTAGTTAGTGCTATCAGTTTTGACTGTAACTTAATTCTGTTTGAAATTCTGTCTTTTTCTTTGTACTCATACGGTCTAAATATACACGTATGGTCCAGCAGACCGCGTACACATATACTCATACGGTCCGACCGTACGCGTACGGTCGGACCATATGAGTATACGCATACGGTCCGGACCGTACGCCTACGGTCCAAATACGCGTATGGTCTGGAACATATGCATTACATGAGGATTTTACACACATACTGGCCTCTCACTGATACTGCCGACGTCTACTGAAATACACTATGATTCTTTACCAAACCCATTGGGAGTTTCGAATTTGATTTTTCTTCAGTAGCGCGACAGTGTTTTACCAGCAGACTAGGCTCCTTGAGCTAGCCGGCAGTTTAGCGGCGAGCACTCCTTGACCCATCTTTCAAAATTACGTTTTGTTCCCACTTTTTTCTTTTCAAGATTGTGGTCATGTTAGTAGTCTACCTGTATGGGTTTTATTCGTGTGTTTGTTATACTATAGGGAAACGGGACAGAGAAAGGGGAGGTTAACCGGTTTAATCCTACCGCTGGCTTTTGCTAGTGCCGGTACCAAGTCCGGCTGTCCCGAGTTCCTATCGTTGTTTACGTTTGTCTTTTGTATTTATATTGTGGGTTATTTTTTTCTTGTGCAGTTCCTATTTACTTTGTGGCATGTGGCTATGCTTTCGGCCATTGTAGGTGTTTCCTGTTATCTTTTTTATTCTATTATGGCCATCAACAATCTATCTGAACTTTTCAACTTAAAAAATCACCCAAGCGTAGCCATAGTAACTATTTAAGTAAAAAATGGAAAAAGAAATGTTGAACCGTATCAAAGCATTACTGAATATTACTAGTAACGAAATATTATCAGCACATATAATAAAGACGACGGTAGAACCATTTTCTCTCAAACAGTAAGCATTATCAGCCAAATAATCATCGAAAGGTCAAGATGTAGATATAAGCAAATTAACAACAGAATGTAGACCTAAACAAAGTAACGTAAAACAGGAATCATTTTTATTAATTTTTTTCTATTTTACTTCAACATCTACAAGATTCCCACTATTTTTATATACAGGGAATAATTCCTGTTTATTACGACATATTTCAAGGAATCCATTTACAAAAAGATTCTTCCAGCGAGAAATAGGTTGAGCATTTTTTGAATAAGTTCGATTTTTTAGGCAACCATATTTAGCACTTGAGTGCTGGTTACCCGATGCAAGTTAATTTTTGTCTTATTTATTCCATACTGAAACTATTTGTTGTGTGTTTTCTTCATTGACATTTTGTAAGTGGTTGATTATTCTGCTTACAAGATATACCGGAATTTGTCTCTCTTGCAGTATCGACAAAGTATATACTTTCGAAAAATTCAGGGCCACCATTTCGATTTTTAATAAGCTTACATTTGGGATCTACATTATATCAATTACTTGTGTAGTTGGCAACAGTAGTACAATTAATACTGATCAACTTTTATTTTGCTAAGTCCCATGAGGAATTTCAATATGAAGAGCAACAATTAATACTATTGATTTCCAGTTAAAATGCTGTTTAACATCAAACTATAGTCCACATGATCTTCTACGTTCATGGGCGGCTTACCGTTGACTGCAGTATATCGTGTAGCTAGATTAATTATCAACAGGCTCTCAGGAACCTGTACCGCTTACCTGGACGATGGCTAACATAGACAGTCTTTGTCAAAGGATCTAAATTTAACTATGGTTTCACTTTGCATAGTGGTGACATAGAAAAAAACTTTTGAATGTTTCAATTGGGTTCAAGTTTTGTCCATTTTTTTGTAGGGGACCACCTGAAGGCAATTGTGGCAAAGTATGCAGGAAACTACATAAAGACTATTTCGGCAGTCTTGGATATAACGTGGACCTGAAAAACACCTTTATTGCAGGGGACTTCCTGAAGACTATTGTGGTCATGTCTGATTCCTATTCCCTCAGGTTTCTGAGGGGAAGATGTTTGAATGTGTTTCCCCATAGGTTCCAATGTCAAAACTAATAGTACCAATTCCAAACAGGGGCTTGTTACCATTTTCAAAAACGCTGATGTCGCTAGATACATGTCCTCTAATCATGATAAATATGTCGTTGTCCCGGCAGATAAGGCATCTAACAACATCATTTTAATTTGTAAAAATAATTTCATCGATTGTTTAAAGAAAGAACTAAGCATTGCTAATATCAAGGGCAATCAAACCTACACAGATACTACTTTGTTCAGGGAGGATATATTACAAAACCGTAAATCTGTTTTGCTTTCCTTTGGGATTTCAACCAAATATAAAGACATTGATCTCCCCTCCTTGTACTGGGTACTAAAGTTACAAAAATGCCGTGTACCAAAATTACACAAATGCCCATATAAACAATTTTCATCGCTGAATCTGCAAAATGTTCTACACAACCCATTTCTAGGCTTTAACCTCCATCTTAACAGCCGTAAAAGAGGACCTCCAAAATATTGTGAAACTGGCTTTTCAAGAAGCGGTGTAAATGTGGATATAAAAAGTGGATATAAAAAATACTCTAAAGATGTAAAAGTGGATATAAAAAATACTCTAAAGATCTGGTTGACATCTTAAAATTGAGATCGTTATCACACTGTGACAGCATTAAAACTTTTGACTTCTCCGCACTTTATACGGACAACAAATCTCGGCAAAAAGATATAATTCATAGATCTGTCTCCCGTAAGAACGCCGAACGTAGATATAAGTACATTGTTATAGATAGAGAACAAGCATACTTTTTTAAAACGACTCAGAATCACAGAAAAAATATACAGAGGTAAAAGTGATTAAAATGTTACGGTTTCAATATATTTGTCCAGTTTGAAGGACTTGTTTTTCAACAGACCATCGGAATTCCAATAGGCACAAACTGTGCACTTCTTTCAGCCGATCTGTTTCTTCACTCTTATGAGGCTGAATCCATCGAAAACATTCTTCAAAATAAAGATAAAAAACTTACCCAGCCCTTTAATTTCAGCTTCCGTTATAAATATGATATTTTATCACTTAACAACCCTCGCTTTGGTAATTTTCTTCATCTTATCTAATCAAAAGAGCCAAAAATTAAGGATACTAGAGATACTTCCACATTGGCCTCGTTCCTTGACCTTCATCTTGAAATTGACAACAGAGGTAAACTACAAATAGTCTGTATGACAAACAGGATGACTGTTCCAATAGTCAACCTCTTCTTTGTAGCAACATTCCAAAAGCACCGGCATATGGAGTTTGCATCCCCAACTCATTCGCTACTCAAGGGCCTGTGGTCGATACAGTGACTACCTTGTAAGAGCTCGGTTGCTCACAAATAGGCAACTTAAGCAAAGGTATGTTACCCATAACACTTAAAGTCATCACTACAGAAGTTTTACGGCCGACAGTACGATCTTTAGAACAGCTGTGGGATACCTCTTTCCCCAGATGACAACAGATCTTTCTTGTTGCCACTAAGTTTATTTGACTTCAATACTGAATTTACATGCTTACTCTACCGATGCACCTTATCTCACCCATGGTTTTATTGTGTCCTTGTTGTTCATTTTTGTATATGTGTGTGTGTCTTCATTTTTCTTTTCTGTGCCATGCTCATGTCACGTCCTTGTTTCTTTGTTTTTTCTGATGTTGCAATTGTCCTTGGATTGTTCGTTTTAAACTGACGGTTCGATTCTCACATAATATACGCGCTCGTGGCCATCTTGGATATAATGCTGACCTGAAAAATATCCCTTTTTTATGAGGGACCTCCAAAAGAATATTTTGGCCCTAATTGGTGCCTATAGTTTCAGCGGAGATCTTTGAAATTGTTTTCCCATAGGGTCCAATGTTGAAATTCAGTTCCCCTCTGGGGCCATCTTTAATAAGCGTGGACCTGAAAAACACCTTTTGTGCAGGGGACCATCTAAGGACTTTTGTGATTAAGTTTGGTTCCAACTGGCCCAATAGTTTCATAGGAGAAGACTTTGATTGAAAAGTTTAGGCCGGACGGACGAAAAGTGATATCAAAGCTTACCCTGGCTTAAGTTAAAAAAAGGGATAATAAAATATCCTAATGAGGCACAGATGGGACAGGTAAAAATAAACAATTATTAGATTTGTCAAAGACAATTCTATTAGTTACACACATTTACTATTGTCACAAGGGTTAGCGAAAAACAAAGTCTTTCACATCATTATAGATACTATTGTAATTATATGGATATCTTAACTGTTTTAGTTTATGTTAGAAGATCCAGTTGACGAACTCCGTGTTAAGTTGATTAGAAAAAATCAAGTGCTAACCATCTGCTCACTTTAAAGGCGAAGTATGTGTTAACCTTTCCTTCAATTTTAAGAAAGAAGAATATCTAAGTTTAAGTGTTCTTGATACCGTACTGATATAAATTATAGATGTGGTGACAGAACCTTCAGAAGTTCATCTAAATTACTGTTATAAAGAATGGTATCAACAAGAAAAATCTATAGCGATTTAATTTTGTGCCTTGAGTATCAAACACTGGAAAACTGCAATAATATCAAAGTGTTAGTTTTTCTGCAATCATACCACTATTAAAAAGACAATGTAAACATGTTACAATACTTCAGATTAGACCATTTGCTTACTAATACTCCCACCTTGCTACTGAAAAACCACTTATTTTAAAAAGTATACATATTAAGCCGAACCAATTTAAAAAAAAACAACTAATTTGCTGATTTCTCTTTGTGAGTTAATTAACAACCTATTCCTCTTTAGTGCAGATTTAAAAAAAAGAGAGGAAAGAAAAACATCTGGAAGACCTTAAACCGAAAGATGTATAAAAGGTAATACAAGACATGCAACTAATAGAATGGAAATAGAAAGCCAAAACCGCCCGCTCCTAGATTTGTTCAGCCTTTGTTACTTTCATCCCTCCAGAAATTATAAGGCCTTCAACATGACATCACTGAAAGATATGACGTGTCGGGTGTCCAAAATGAAAACGTACATTTCAGGCAGTTTAGCGGCGAGCACTCTCTAAATTACGTTTTGTCTTATTCTTTCCTTCTTAAGATTCTTATTCTTTCCTTCTTAAGATTGTGGTCTTAGTAGTCTTCCTGTATTGGGTTTTATTTGTATGTTTATTATACTATAGGGAAACGGGATAGAGAAAGGGGAGGTTTGGGTACCCATAAACCGGTTTAACCCTACCGTGTAGTTTTCGGCTTAAGTGCATGTTTCCTGTTATCTTTCCTACATTATTATTTGATCTAGATATCGCGTCTTCACATAACACATAACAGCATTGGATTTAACCCTAGATTGACTCATTGATGGTGTGACGCTAGCGGAAAAGAGCATTCTTACTCTTCTGGAGCACCTAATGTTATTCTCGGTTTGATTAGAGTTCACACTATAAGTGGTGAATGAAAGGATATGGAGTAAATGCACATGAGACAAAGTCTCTACAAATACATGGTAAAAAAACAAGCAAAGGAACCACGCTTTCATTGTTGGTCTTCATTTTTAAGTCACAATGAGGCCTTAGTACCTTAGTTCTGAATGTCGTGTTTTATTTCCGAGCTTTTTGGTTGTTAAATGTGTTTAATGTTATTATTTTTTTGGCAATGTCTCTGAACTTTGATTTTTGTAATATTCACATCCCTTGTGCCTTCGATATTCTACTGCCGTTGTTTGAACCAAGTTAACATAATTTTTCAAAGTTTCTCGTGGCGTTCGCCAAGGTTGCCCTACCTTTTTCTCCTATGTGCTGAAATTTTAGCTATCTCAATGAGAAATTCTGAAGATATTAAAGGTTTTAAATTTAAAACAAAAGAACTTAAATTATGTCAATATGCAGATGACACACAAATCTTATTGGATGGAAGTGAAAAATCAATAAGAAACACAGTAGAGATGTTGGACAACTTTTCTCATATCAGCTGTTTAAAAGTGAACTATAGTAAATCAGAGCTTGCTCCACTTGGAAGATCTCGAATGGAAATTTATACCCATAACTTTTCACCGGGAATGAAAATTACTTGAGATAAAATTAAATTTCTGGGAATAACTTTACCTACTAATGGAAATACTGAAGATCTTATAAGTTTAAACTTTGACGAAAAGAAACAAAAAATCAAAAATATTGTGAAATCCTGGAACAAAAGGAAATTGACCTTATTTGGAAAAGTGACTATAATTAAAAGTCTAATTATTCCACAAATTACATACCTGTTGTCTATTTTACCTAATCCAGGAGACTCATACTTTAAAGAAATTGATAAAGTTATTTTCAACTTTCTATGAGATAATAAACCACCTAAACTTCCACGCACTGTGGTCCTGCAAAGTCTAGTACAAGGGGGTTTAAATGTGCCAGATATATATTCTTACAGTAAATCAGTAAAATTCCATTGGCTACGAAAACTATTATATTATTCATATGAGAGTTCCTGGAAAAGCTAGCTAATGACGTCATATTCAATTGTAACTTAAAGCCAGAAGATATTGAAAATGTTTCTCTCAAGGACAAATTTTGGAGAGATTTACTGAAATACTTTTTTGAATTAAAATCTAAGAAAATTTAACCTTTACAAAGTGATAGTATGATATGGTTCAATTCTTGCTTAAAATTGAAGGAAAGACATTATTCTATAAAGAATTTCTTGATAATGGTATCATGTACTTGAGTGATCTTGTCAAGGAAAATGGTAAATTTAAAACAATTGATGAGATGAGGAACCAATTTAACTGCAGGATTAATATCCTCAGATACTTTGGTCTCGTATCATTAATTAAAAGCAAAAATGTTAACTTTGAAACTTATACCGCAGAACCTTGTACATTAGTGATTAAGATTTTAAGTTTAAAGAGTCTTTCAAAGGAAATTTATCAAAAGTTCATGCCATCTGCGTTAGATTTTGACAATATCAGTGGATTATTTAAGTGAAAATCTGAATTGGAAAGTAATATTTAACTTGAAACTGTATTTAGTAACATATTAAAAATTACTCTTGACTACAAATTACAAAATTTTCAGTTAAAATTACTACATAGAATATTGCCTACGAACACTTTTTGGTTAAAATTGGTATAAAAGATTCCAGTCTATGTAACTTTTGTAAAGTGGCTGAAGATTCAATTTTACATTACATTTGGCAATGTCCTAAAATCCAAGATTTCTGGAATCAAGTATCCAGATGGATAGAAGAAATATTTGAAATATCCATTCAACTGAATATAGAGAACACAGTGCTAATAACAGATCTATATGAATTTCTGTTCGCGATCATAAACTTCCTGGTGTTATTTACAAAATATTTTGTCCATTGCTGCAAGTGGTCCAATTATTTACCCTCTATGCAACTCCTGAAAGCTAAATTAAAAAGCAGACAAAAACAAAAAATTGAAAAATATTGGACACTAGCTGCAGGAGATATATCGAAACATGATGAAAAATGGGCTAAAATATTAGATGATATTGGTCCTGATTAGTTATACTAGTGTACAGTTATATCTAGTTTTTATACTTTTACGCAAATTATCTTTTCTCTTTTGATCTTAGAATTAAGCCTATATTATATATCCTGTCAATACATATTGTCTTGTCTTGTAATTGTTTTGTATTGTTTTTAGTGTCTGTAAAAATATAAAAATTACAAAAAAATAAATAAATAAAAAAAAAAGTTAACAAAATTTCAACATTTTAAGTTTCTTATTGAAAATTAAGAATTTCTACTTAACCGAAAAGTTATAACCAGACAGGAGGCTCTCAAGAGCCTGTAGCGCTAACATGGATCATAGTCTTAGATTGATTGATTGAATATTGTTTAACGTCTACTCAGCAATATTTCAGCTATATCAAGACGAGAACAAGTTTGTTAATAAATAATCACTTCGGGGTATGGAAAGGGCCATGGGACGGGAAATTCTGACTGCCACTGGAAAAGTAGGGTTAAATCGTCAAGGGCGGGGAATTTAGCCTTGTAGCCGATCACCTACGGACCACCCCAAAAAGAGCTTGCTACAAGGGTTCTTTAACGTGCAGGAAGCGTGGCATTTCTTCCAACAAGTAGACCTGAGTTTACATCACATCCGATAGATGGGTTGTGTATTTATCAATCCCGCACAACCACGAAATTGGTCCTATTTCTATATCCCGGGACCCTCGGGGTCAGCCTCCGTTTAGGAGGGGTCACACCCCGCAAGCCGGAGATACTAGGTCCTATTTCTATATCCCGGGGTTCCCTCGGGGTCCTCTGTTAGGAAGACTCATACTCCAAGCTCAGAGGATGCTGCGGGCCTATTCATAAGCCGGGACCGCGCACGGCGGTCATAGTCTTAGATATAAGATCTTTGAATACATCCAAGCACTATTGGGAACAAGTTTGGATCCAATTGGCTTGGTAGTTTCAGAGAAGAAGATCTTTAAATGGGGGTCCCTAAGTTCACCTTTGTTCCCCGATTGTGGCAAACTTAGATGAGGTACGACCGGAAAAATTAAAAGCTTTGAAGGAGACCACCCAGGGATTATTATGACCAAGTTTTGTTCTGATTGAGTTGGTGTTTTAGAGAAATATTTCTTTGAATAAATTCCCCATAGGGTCCCTATGCTCAGTGCTTGTTACCATCTTGCATGAGGTACGAACATAAAAATCAGAAACTATAAAAGCGACTACCAAAGACTATATTGACCAAGTTTGGTTCCAATCGGATTGGTAGTTTCATAGTAAAAGATCATTGAATACATTTCCTATTACGTCCCTATATCAAACTATGTTCCGCGCTGGCGGCCATCTTGGATGAGGTACCGGCACAAAAATCTCAATATTTTACAGGGACCACCCAAGGACTATTGTGACCCAAGTTTTGTTCATACTTATTCAGTAATTTCAGAGGAGAATATATTTGAATGCATTTCTCATAGTGCCCCCAGGACTATTGCGACCAAGTTTGGTTCAAATCGGTCCTGTGGTTTCAGAGAGGAAGATCTTTTGAATGAAGTCTACATAGAGATTTCCATATCAGCACGGTTATCATCCCGAGACCCCCATATCAGCCAGAGGCGCCAGCCGAGGGTTGATATGGGTCGAAGGATGATAACCGTGCTGATATGGAAAAGGCCATGTCTTAATCTGTTTATTTTATACTTCCAATTAGGAGTTATCATCATACCCGAGCCGAAATAGCCATATCACCGGTCTGATATGGATATTTCAAAACGAGGCGGTCTGATATGGCAATATCGGACTGGGTATGTAATATGGACTGTTAACTTCCAGCTATATTACATATGCAAAACAGAACATATCTTCGCTAAGTATGTAATAAACATTCTGTTCC
Organism: Modiolus philippinarum; assembly: GCA_002080025.1. Taxonomy (NCBI): domain Eukaryota; kingdom Metazoa; phylum Mollusca; class Bivalvia; order Mytilida; family Modiolidae; genus Modiolus; species Modiolus philippinarum. The sequence goes on from MJUU01040818.1 coordinate 13,068, forward strand.
TTCTGTATTTTACTGCCGTTGCTTCATATGCATTGTACTAATGTCATTAATATATGATGTGGAAATTGTCTTCTTCATGAGTAGACTCGGACATTTTCCTTCCCTTGTATATTTTGGGTATTCTAGCAAATTTATCTCCATCCGGTATATGTTCAAGACTTAATTTAGTTTAAACGTATTTATTATCAAATAAAGAATTACATCTATAAATATCTCATAATTTTCATGTACAATAATGGATCCGGAAACAAGCACAGCTTATAAAAGATCCGTCTCCATGTTAATATAACAATTATAAAATATAAATACATTATTTGATGCTCAATGGAATAAAAAAGATAACAGGAAACACCTACAATGGCCGAAAAACTTAGCCACATGCCAGAAAGTAAATAGGAACTGCACAAGAAAAAAACCCACAATAAAAATACAAAAGACAAAAATACAAATGTATATATATCAATATAACAGTGATTATTGCTATTGCATATATTGACAATGAAGACTTAATTTGAGAACCAGTGTTACGGGTACTCATGCTTAGTCATGTTTAAAAGTGAGTTCATGTCTTCCGTGATTGTTATTATTTTGGTCAATTTATTTGATTTAATGACTTTCACTAATCCTGTTAGTACACTTGTTTTAGTATAAACTACACCAGTACAAAAACTACACCAGTACAATTACACGAATATGACTTAAAGCATCCATTCAGCCGGAACAAACAATAATTTCCAGTTCATTTGAGAGATAGTTTTATAAATGTATCGAGTTTAAATACGTCATGTCATATATATGCATTCATTGGGAAAACAGAAATAAACAAATGGATCATTTAACTGGACTGTCAAAGGGTAAAAATTTTGTTTATTTGTTTTGTCTTTGTCACACTGTCTCAATTCGTGTTGCTGTGAATTGCCGTGATTTTGGATTTATGATTTTAGAATTTCTCTTTCCTCGTTCTTGCTTCGGTATTCGTTTGCCGATGTATGCAATAATGTGTACCCTTTGGAACCTTACAATATCTAAATGTTTGTAAATTATGTTGAAAACTAAGGAGTATCTCCCTTATGCATAGCTCTGTCCTTAGCTAATTTTGGCTTTACATTTAGATCATATTTGGTTATTTGTTCTCTATCAGTTTTTAAATATCTTTGAGTATATGGTCTTCCAAACATTTAGATTTTATCTGCACTGAAGAGACATAAGTTGTCGAAATGTGCATATGCAGAAAGTAAATTCACAGTAACCTCGGTATTTAGTTATCTGTAGTGTTTAAATAAATGCCAATGCATCAAGGACAGTTGTAATATTACAATCGATTCAAATTTACTTTTTATTGACATTTTTCTATTACATGCCACAATCTGCCAGGGAACTACACAGGAAAAACCCACAGGAAAAACACAAACAAAACAAAGGACAAACGTAAACAACGATAGAAACTCGGGACAGCCGGACTTGGTAATGGCACTAGCAAAAGCCAGCGGTAGGGTTAAACCGGTTTATTAGTACCTAAACCTCCCCTTTATCTGTAACATTTCCCTAAAGTATAATAAACATATGAATAAAACCCAATACAGGTAGACTACTAACTCCATGACCACAATCTTGGAAGGAGAGAAATCGACAATATGTAATTTTGAAAGATTGGTGAAGTGAGGGGTGCTCGCCACTAAACTGCCGGCTAGCCCAAGGAGCCTAGTCTGCTGGTAAAACACTGTCGAACTACGGAATAAAAATCAAAGTCAAAACTTCCCGAAGGGTTTGGTCAAGAATCATTATATATTTCAATAGACATCGGTAGCATCAGTGAGAGGCCAGTATGTGTTAAAAATTTTTAGGGGTCACTAGATCTCAAAGCTGATTATACGGATGCAAGCAGAGTATCTTGTCGATATCCCCTATGACGCAAAAAATGTAGGTTACGTCCCAGTCTCTGGATCTTTACTCAGTTTTTGGCATTTTTAACAACATTTCCCTATAAAACAAGGATTAGAAATGCCCATAGTAATAAGCTGTTTGCGAGTAACACAATATTTAGATATCAAGTGTTCATATCTTCTATAAAACTTCTTAAATGTGTTTAACAATTTATGAAATGTAAACTTGTAAAAGTTTGAATGCAATAGTGAGGTTACGTACATTTAACCAAGCTAGGGAAAGATCAGCGTCAAGGAAAGGGAAATTTGAAAAAGGTAAATCAAAAGCATAATTTTAAGTTTAAATATCGCCAGAGTCAACGTAGTAATTAGATCAAGAAAAGGGCAGTATTTAGAATCATTAGAAAAAAGAAGGGAAACGGGGAATGAGTCAAAGAGACAACGACCCAAAGGGGAGTAATAACAACTCAAAGTTACCATAAGATCTTCAATGAACGGTGAGAAAACCCCACACCCAACGGCAGGTCGGAGTCGGCCCCTGAACAAAGAGCAATCAAGTCCAGCGAAATAAACATCATCCTAGACTGTAAACTAACTAGAAAAAGGACATTGTTTGCTTTATTTAGTTTCAGTTCTTGTGGAATGTGAAGACCTATTTCTCAACAACAGAGGAACGGCCATACACCATCAGAGTCAAACGATATTCCAGGTATTCTCCTCCTCATAGATTTTGAAAAAGCTTTTGATTCTATTTCATGGTCCTTTATCGAGCAAGCCTTACATTTCTTCAATTTTGGAAATTCTATAAAACATTGGATAACAACCTTTTTTTAAATAAAAATATACAATCTTCAGTGACTCAAAATAATCATCTCTCAGATTTTTTTGATGTTCAAAGAAGTTGTAGACAAGGTGATCCTTTATCTCAGAATATATCTATACTCTGTGCTGAAATCTAAAGTATTTTAATGAAAAAAGATGAAAATGTTAAAGGTATAGTTTTTAATTTCGCAATATGCTGATGATACTACTCTTATTTTAGACGGTTCTCCAGTCTCATTGGATGATTCGCTTACTTAAAGAAATACGCAAAAATGTCAGACATTAATGTGAATTTGGATAAGACAAGGGTTGTGTGGGCCGGGAAGAAAAACAAAGTTAGGATTTCATTTGTTGGAAGTGGAGCTTGGAATGGGATTCAAGCAGGTCTACCCTTTTGGAAATTTAATTCTCCGTTGACTTGGGGAATATGGAAAAATTGATTATAAATCCAAATTTAAAGAAATATACACTCCGTAGGATGGAGCTAGAGGATTCAATTTAAATGAAATGATCTACGATGGACCAAACAGGGGAATTAAAAAACAAGTTTTGAAGCCAGGAGTGACTTGCAAACAAACCAAAATATTTTAGACGAAAAAGACCTAGTCTGTTGTAATATTTGGCATAATAAAAAAATTACAATTGGACATCATAGTGTTTTTTTTTATAAATCATGGGCGGTCATAGTGTTTTTTTTTTAAATCATGGGCGGAAAAGATGGTTTGACTTATAAATGACTTACTAAATGAAGAGGGAAATTTCTACAATTTAGAAGAATTTCAGAATATTTATAATATAAAAAAAAATTCTAACTTACAATGGACTTCTGTTAAAAAGTACGTGAAAACTTTACATTTAGTTAGTGAAAATTTTCAAAAGGTATTGGACCAATTTTGCCTTATTGTATCAGAATATTTATCAAATCACCAAAGGGTTCTAAGGACATGTATAAGATTCTATAAGAAGGAGAATGCCACACTGACTTCTGAAGAGATATGGCCCGGAATTATGAATAATAATAACCTCGAATGGAATTATATTTATCAACTACCTTTTATTACAACAAAAAACTCCAAATTACATTGGCTACAATACAGAATAAGCCATAGAATTTTAGGAACAAATGAATTTTTAAATAAGATAATGGTAAAACAAAGTTACAAATGTGAATTTTGTAATGAATTAGAAACAATTGTACACATATTCTGGTCTTGTCTAAAAGTAATCGAATTATGGGAAAACTTAAATCAGTGGATCAGAACACAAACAGGAATAGAATTACCACTGAATATGACCATTACTATTTTTGGACTTTTAAACAATAATTCGAGAAATTATATCAGAAATTTAATCATGTTACAAACAAAATTTTATATATACAGAGCAAAAATAAATGGTCAACAATTGAATGATCTAGCCCTTATTAATTACCTTAAAGAAAAAGAATAAACCTTTTCAAGTTGCAGATACCTGCTGGGGCCCTTCCATCAAATCATTAATTAATTTGTCCCGAATGCCCAGAAGCAATAACCTATATTAAGTATCAATATTAAGATTTTTCCCCTTTCAATTGTATAAAGTAATGCAGATTACTTAATAACCTGATCCACAAACAACCTTTGTTTTTTTACCCCCCCCTTTTTTAATTCTGAGTTGTTTAAAACAAATTTTGAAACATTAAAACATAATTAATTTTGTGATGCCCAAATGTACAATTATTGTAATATTATATAATTGTCAATATGCCAATATTACTATATTTTGTTATTTAAATCAATAAAACATTACAAAAAATACGTTTTTCTTATTCTTTCCCTTTCGAGGAGAGGTGTGGTACCCATAAACCGGTTAACCCTACCGCTAGCTTTTGCTATTGCCGGTACCAAGTCCGGTTATCCCAATTTCCTATAGCTGTCTGCGTTTGTCTTTTTATTGGTGAATTTCTGGTGGCATTCCCTCTTGCATAGCTCTGTCCTTAGCTGATTTTGGCTTTTATATTTAGATGTTATTGGGTACGTATTCTCTATTAGTTTTTACACGTATTTCGCTTTATGGACTTCCAAATGTTTTGATTGTCAAAGATCTGTATTTTAATAAGATTGATTTTATCTGCACTGAACAGTCATAAGTTGTCGAAAGGAGCATTTTCAGAAACAAAATTCCCAGTAACTTCGGTATTTTTTTTTATTTATTCACCATTAATAAATTCTAGACGCTTGTCCGAGTCGCCCCCGGTTTCTACCAACCCGCCCCAATCGATTATTGAATCCTATAGTTTGTTACCGGACTGACTAACACCGACTGTGACAAAACCGGATCTTTCACTGGCAGTGTGACGGGTGCCACGCGTGGAGAAGATCATGGTTACCCTTCTGGAGCACCTGATGATACCTCAGTTTTTATAGGGGTTCACACTGCTAGTGGTTTAGTTTTGTGACGTTCTTGTTCGTTTTTGTTTTTTTGTTTTGTCTTTGTCATACTGTCTCAATTCGAGTTGCTGTGAATTGCCGTGATTTTAGATTCATGATTTTAGAATTTCCCCTTCCCTCGTCCTTTCTTCGGTATTCGTTTGCAGATGTATATTAAAACTCTTAAATACCAACTAATCCCACCATAGATTCTTGTCCCATTACCTCGTTTCATAAGTTGTCGATATGCGCATATGCAGAAAAAAATTGAAAGTAATTTCGGCATCTTGTTATTCATCCTATAAAAGGCAACTTCGGTATTTATTTGAAAAATTTCCAACATGTTTTTTTTAAAGTTGAAATAGCGTTTTTTCGTCATTACTTTGGTTTGTTTTTGTTTTTGTTTTTTTTAGTTGAGTTATATGCATGGGTAAGGTTTAGATATATGGGGTAGGAACTTAGGGTTTAAAGATAGGGTTAAGGTTACTGCTCTGTTAGGAACAAATACGGAAATTTTAAATCCGATGGAAAAATATTCTGTAACAATTATCAGTTGGATATATATAAATTCTCATACTTCATGGGACGAATTATCCAACCGGGCCACTGATTGGTTGAGATGACAAGACGCCGATGGGGCGAGTTTGATGTAAATTATAAATGGGCGAGTATACTGGACATGGGGGCGAGTTGAAAGTGGGGCGAGTTGACTTGGATTCAATCGTGTATCGTTGAAACGTTTGTCAGCATGACGATTACAAACGCATAAACGAGCGTCATACTAGCATAGCACCATTTACGAGTTAATCCGAAACTTAATGATGCAACAGGAAGTTTGACCAAAGTTAGCTTCTCGGGAGAAGCGGCAACAAGTTGGAGGGATAATTTAAAATCACAGCATCATTTGACGGAGATGATTGTTTCTTTGATGAATTATTTTAACAATAGTACCTATTTTCAAATATATTTAATATTATAGACAATAGTTATCATCTCCTTCTTTTTGTATTTACCTATCTTTTATTGGTTTTTGATTTTGAAG
>MJUU01040821.1:0-17805 GCA_002080025.1 Modiolus philippinarum
TATGTCTCATCAGTGCAGATTAAATCAAAACACTTGGAAATCCATGATATATGATGAACCAGATGACTTTACTTTTCCCAATAGTCAACCTACGTTTTCATTGTAGCAACATTCAAACAGCACCATCTTATGAAGATATCATCATCCAACTCTTGCGCTTCTGAAGGGCGTAAAGTTTCAACAGGGGATTTTTGATAGAGCTCTGCAGCCCTTTTCACAAAAAATCTTACGATAAATCTTAATCGTAAGTCAATATAAAATGTTAAAGACTTACGACTAATTTTTATCGTAAGATTTTTTGTGAAAAAGGCTGCTTTTGCCTAAACTTTGCTAATGAAGCAAGGATTTCATTTATCACTGTAGAATTTTTACGGCCGACATCACGATTTTGTTGGATATCTACTTCCAAGATGAAAACATATCCTTTCCCAAACAACTGATGTTTGTTCCTTTCCTCTATTGAATTACTTTCAGTTACCAGATTCGACATGTTCAACATGGCATGCAACTTATAAGAAACACCACATGCTGATTGCTTTTGTGCATCTGATCTCGCCTATAGTTATACCCCCCGCAAGCAAAGTTTGGGGGTATATAGGAATCACCCTGTCTGTCTGTCTGTCTGTCTATCTGTCCGTCCATCCGTCCGTCCGTCCGTCTGTCCACACTTCTTGTAAGCACAACTCCTCTTAAACCACTTGAAGGATTTTGATGAAACTTTACACTAAGGAAGGATACTATATGGAGATGTGCATGAAGGAATATAATTATTGTCCAAAACTAGGAAGAAGAGATAATTAGACTTTGACTTTTTGTTGATTCCCTATGTATGGGTTACCTCGTAAGCGCAACTCCTCTTAAACCATTTGAAGGATCTTCATGAAACTTTACACACAAAGGAAGGAAACTATATGGAGTTGTGCATGAAGGAATATAATTATTGTCCGAAACCAGGAAGGGGAGATAATTCAACTTTGACTTTTCTTTGATTCCCCATGTATGGGTTATCTCGTAAGCGCAATTCCTCTTAAACCACTTTAAGGATTTTGCTGAAACTTTACACAAAGGAAGGACACTATATGGAGATGTACATGAAGGAAGATAATTATTGTCTGAAACCAGGAAGGGGAGATAATTCGACTTTGACTTTTCGTTGATTCCCTATGTATGGGTTACCTTGTAAGCACAACTCCTCTTAAACCACTTGAGGGATTTTGATGAAACTTGACATAAAGGAAGAACACTATATGTAGATGTGCATGAAGGAATATGATTATTGTCCGAAACCAGGAAGAGGAGATAATTTAACTTTGAATTTTCATTGATTCCATATGTATGGGTTACCCTGGAGCACTACTCCTCTTAAACCACTTAAAGGATTTAAATGAAACTTTAGACAAAGGAAGGACACTATATGAAGATGTGCATGAAGGAATGTAATTATTTTACGGAACCAGGAAGGGGAGATAATTTGACTGACTTTCGTTGATTCCTTCTGCAATGATTTCTTTTTTTTTCAAAGAAATAATTTAAAGCAAAGATATTTGGAAATCAAATTGTTGGAGAGACACACTTTTTTTCATTATAATCCTCTTGAAAAGTTATTTTCTGAGTGTTGTGATGAAATTTCTCTAATGCTTATGATGTTTGTGTAAAATGTCAAATAGGCTAAAAAAGTGTGAATTTTATATTTATCTGATTTGGATAGAGTATTTTCATTGGAACCCTTGTGAAAAGTGCTTTCTTGATGATTATATCAGCGTGTCCATACTTGTATTGTGTCCACACTTGTACTGTGTCCACACCTGTATTGTGTCCCCACCACCCTCAATTTACACTTACCATATCGATTAAGGGTTCAATGAGCAGGGGTATATTTGGCTTGCGTCCATCATATTTTTCTTCTGTGGTGTACTATGTGATGTTGTTTTGCTTCTTTGTGTTTACGATGTTGTCATTTTCTTTTGACATTATGACGTTATGACGTTTTGACGTTTGAAAATAACGTGGCAATGTTCACAGAATCATTTGAAATACCCGTTGCATCGATATGTTAATCGTCTGTTGCTATGCACTGATCACGTGATTTGTACCAAGTAAGAACAAGGCAAATCCGATAGCTTTGATGAAAAACCAGTTTTGAAGTTGCGAGACCGGTTCATTATGGATGATTAATGATTTGTGACCAGAGAAGTTACAATAAACAATGAAGGGATATAGAGTAAATGCAAATGAGACAAAATGTTTATTAATACATGGGTTAAACTAAGCAATGGAACAACCCTTTTATTGTTGTTCTTCATCTTGAAGTTACCACGAGGCCTTCAACAATGAGCATTACTCATACCTCATAGCAAGTTCAAGACAATAGCATTCCTCCTGATACTCCTTGTCTAAATTGTTTCCTAGGTAGCAATAAATATTTTGCGGGAATATTTGCATAGGGCGGTTGCTTTTTCATATGGTATGTTAAAATTTTCGCTACGTTCGATGTAGATTCTTGAGCGCGAAATTTAGCCTCCGCGTGAATTTCACGACCTAATCAAATACATTGGGTAAAGTTTGAAAACGTAAATTATTAATATAGCGAATATTTCACTGCGGTATTTTACACCGAAATCGCGAATTAAAGCCGGTGCGAAAATAAGCCAATATAAAGTATCTTCCTGGAGATGATTTGTATCTTTATATATTGCCACTGCATTTGAAAATTACGAAATCTGGTTGAAATCCAATGAATGATGTGGAAGAACTAAAATTCAAAATTCTATGACAAAAAGGAGCATATATAATATGCACTCACAAAAATTTGCCAGTCAGACAATATGCATAACTACGCATGAGTCAGCAATCCTGTGAAGTTTGGATAAAATCTGATGAAAAATGAGGGAGAATTTGCGTCCACAAATTAATTTATCAAAGTTTTATGTCAAAAAGGGTATAACTCCAACAAAAATTGGGCCATCTATCAGGCAAGACAAATATGCACAACTACGCATGGTAGTCAACAATCTTTTGAGGTTTGGTTGAAATCCGATGAGAGATGTTGGAATTTTGGCGCCCACAAATAATTTTCAATGTATCAAAATTCTTAGCAAACAAGAGGCTCTCAAGAGCCTGTATCGTTCACCTGGCCCTTAATTAACATACACATTTCATGTTAAAGAGTCTATATATATAGTTAAACTATAGTTCCGATATGCCCAAATTAGTTAAAGGGGAGAAGACCTTTGTAAGTGTTTCCCATAAGGTGTAATGTTAAAACTACGATCCCTGCTTGCAGCCATCTTGTATAAAGTGAGAACCTGAAAAAAAAAACATCCTTCTTTTCAGGAGTCCACATAAAGACTATTTTGACAAAGTTTGGCTCCATTGGCCCATATGTTTTAGAAGAGAAAATCTTTGAATATGTTTTCTGATAGGGGCCAATGTTAAAACTATGTTCCGCGATAGCTGTCATATAGTGGATAAAGTGCAGACCTGAAAAAAACTTTATTTGCAGGGACCTACGAAGGAATATTGTGGCAAAGTTTGATTTGGCACAGCAGATTCAGGGAAGATCCTTGAATGTGTTATCCCATAGGATCCAATGTTAAACTAAGTTCCCTACTAGCAGTCATGTTGAATATGGCGTGAACATGAAAAACACGTCTTTTTAAAGGCAACAATCAAGAATTATTGTGGCACACTTTGGTTGTAAATGGCTCAGTAGTTGCAGAGTAGATCTTTGAAAGTTTTTTAAAGGACCCAATGTAAAAACTATGTTCCCCGCTGGCCGCCTTGTTGAATAAAGTGCAGACCTGAAAAACAATTTTTTGTAAGGGACCACCCAAGGACTTTTTTTTGGCAAAATTTATTACCAATTGGCTCAGTAGATCAGAGAGATCTTCGAACGTGTTTTCCCTTAGGCTCCAATGTTAAAAATAGGTTTCCCGCTGACAGCCATCTTGGATATTGTGCGGACATGAAAAACACTTTTTTTTGTAAGGGACCACCAAAGGACTATTATGGCCAAGTTTGGTTCCAATTGGCCCAGTAGTTTCAGAGGAGAAGATCTTTGAATGTGTTTTCCCGTAGGGTCCAACGTTAAAACTACGTTGAGCACTGGCGGCCATGTTGGATAAAGCACGAACCTCAAAAACACTTTTTTGTTAGGGGACCACCCAAGGACTATTGTAGCCAAGTTTGAAGTAGTTTCAGAGATGATATTTGAACGTGTTTTCCCATAGCCTCCAAGGTTAAAACAATGTTTCCCGCTGACGGCCATCTTGAATATTTGCGGACCTGAAAAACACCTTTTTAGCAAGGGACCATCCAAGGACTATTGTTGCCAAGTTTGGTGCCAATTAGCTCAGTAGTTTCAGAGAATGAACTCTTTGAACGTGTTTTCCCATAAGGGTCGAATGTTAAAAATAGAAAAAAAGAAGGGAAACGGGGAATGCGTCAAAGAGTCCCCCAAAGGGGAGTTATAACAACTCAAAGCCACCATAAGATCATCAATGAACGGTGAGGAAACCTGAAAAACACCTTTTTTTGTAAGAGACCACCAATCGACTATTGTAGCCAAGTTTAGTAGTTAGAGAAGATCTCTGAACGTATTTAATCATAGGGTCCAATGTTAAAACTATACTCCCCGCTGGCCGCCATGTTGGATATAGTGCACCTGAAAAAACATCTTTTTTGCAAGGGCCCATCTAAGGAATATTGTGGCAAAGTTTGGATATAATTGGCTCAACAGATTCAGAGAAGACCTTTGAACGTGTTTTCCCATAGGATCCAATGTTTAAACTAAGTTTAGTGCTTCAGCCATGTTGAATATAACGGGAACATGAAAAACACCATTTTTTTCAGGGGATCCGTCAAGGGCTATTGTGCCCAAGTTTGGTACCAATTGGCTCATTAGTTTTAGAGAAGAAGATCTTTGAACGTGCATGTTTTCTCTAAGGGTTCAATGCTAGATTTATGTTTACCGCTGGCGGCCATCTTGGATATGAAAAGATATCATAGAACTGAAAAAAGCCTTTTTGTAAGTGAGCACCGAATAACTATTGTGGCTAAGTTTGGTTCCAATTGGCCAGGTAGTTTCAAAGATTGATATGTTTTCCCATGGGATCCAATGTTAAAACAATGTTCCCCATTGGCGGCATGTTGGATATAGCGCGAACTTGCTAAATACATTTTGAAAAAAAAAAAAAAAACATTGAAGGGATATTGTGGTCAAGTTTGTTGCCAATTAGCTCAGTAGTTTCAGAATCTTTGAACGTGTTTTCAAATTGGGTCCAATGTTAAAACTTTGTTTATCACTGGCGGCTATCTTGGATAAAGCATGGACATGAAAAACATGTTTTTTGTAAGGGACCGCCAAAGGACTATTGTGGCCAAGTTTGGTTCCAATTGGCCCAGTAATTTCAGAGGAGGAGATCTTTAAATGTGTTTTCCCGTAGGGTCCAATGTTAAAACTATGCTACCCACTTGCGGCCATTTTGGATATTGTGCGAACCTGAAAAACACATTTTTTGTAAGAGACCTTCCAAGGACTATTGTGGCCAAGTTTGGTTTTAGGGAAAGATCTTTGAACGTATATTCCCATAGAGTCCAATGTTAAAACTATGTTTTACACTGGAGGACATCTTAGATAGCGGGAGGACCTGCAAAACACTTTTTTTGTAAGGATCCACCCAAGGACTATTGTGGCCAAGTTTGGTTCCAATTCGTCCAGTAGTTTCAGAGGTTAAGACCTTTGAATGAAAAGTTTTCACCGGACGGACGACGGACGAACAGTGATGGCAAAAACTCACCCTAGCTTTAGCCAGGTGCTCTAAAAAGGGCATAACTCCAACAAAAATTGGCCAATCCGGAAAAGACGATGTGCACAACTATGCATGATGGTCAACAATCCTGTGAAGTTTGGTTGAAATCCGATGAAAGATGTAGGAGGATTGGCGTCCAGAAACTTAATTTTTGCAAAATTCTAAGTCAAAAAGGGGCATAACTCTAACAAAAATTAGCCGATCAATCTGGCGAGACGATATGCACCAAAATCCTGTGATGTTTGGTTGAAATCTGATGAAATATGTAGGAGAATTTGCGTCCACAAACTTAATTTTCAAAATTCTAGGTCAATAAGGGGCATAACTTCAACAAAAATTAGCCGATCAATCCGGTGAGACATAATGCTCAACTAGGCATGATGGTCAACAATCCTGTGAAGTTTGGATGAAATCGGATGAAAGATGTAGGAGAATTGGCATCCACAAACTTTGTGACGGATGGGCGGACGGACAGATTTACGGACAGACAAAAAAAAAACCCAAAAAAATATGTCTCCTCTTTGAAAAGGTGGGGGGGGGGGACATAATACCAAAGATTGAATACCCTCATGGACTAACATCCCAACAACAGAGGCATCGACCAATTTGTAATAATGGAATAAATAGAAATGTCAATTATGCTATTGAAATACCATAACTGACCAACATGGAAATAAAAGAATTAAGCGATGTGCTTCATCTCTTTTGTGTTTTAGAAAAGGCTGCATGAATACGTATTTATATGAATGCGAAAAATAGATTGGGAAAGAGTATGCTGATATATTCAAAATCAACAAATACGTTGTCAATAAAAAAGTTTTGCTTGTAAGTATGTCATCATCGGTATATGATGTTGAAAACGGTGTGGTCCTTGACAGAGCAAAATTATTCATGATTGTTGCATCCGTGTCCATCGTTTGGAAGAAGGAAAAAAGTCTGAAAAGTAGTGATATTACTATATTTATAGTGATATTACTATATTTAGTAGTGATATTACTATATTTAGTAGTGATATTACTATAAGGGGCATAACTTCAACAAAAATTAGCCGATCAATCCGGTGAGACAATATGCTCAACTAGGCATGATGGTCAACAATCCTGTGAAGGGATATTACTATATTTAGTAGTGATATTACTATAAGGGGCATAACTTTTCAAAGAGGAGACATATTCTTTTGGGGTTTTTTTTGTCTGTCGTCAGTCCGTCCGTCCGTAAATCTGTCCGTCCGCCCATCCGTCACAAAGTTTGTGGGTGCCAATTCTCCTACATCTTTCATCGGATTTCATCCAAAGAATCGACTGTAAAAATTATAAAGGTCCACACAGTGATAGAATTAAACATACCTTTACGCCTTGATGATGAGTCCATTTTATAAAGGCTTATTTCGTGGTTTTGATAAAAGAATCCCTTACGTTTTGCATGTTTATTACCTTTAAGTAAAGAAATGTGTCAGTTTGTGATGACTTCGTTAATACATTTCATTTTCTGGTCTCCAACTGCCTGATTGCGCTTACTCATCATTCCCATTTAATCAAAGTCCGGTCGGACACATGATAGCTGATGACTTGGGTATCTTTGACAACCGTTAACTAAAACACATCCTTTCGAAAGGTCCCAAAATTCGTGAACCTCAGTACAGCATCTTGAAGAACAACTTTATAATTTTGATTGATGTAGTCGAGGACTGTGCTAGAAATTTGGTCAAGGAAAAGAGACACTGAAACATTGTCCAATTGAATAAGGTCCAAAAAATTCAACTATTAATTGCAATTTTAATAGAATATATAAATTAAAACCAGAATTCAAGTATCTTTGATGTTCTCTTCGTCTTAACAATCTGTCCATACTCAACAAAAATCACGTCATTGTCACTGAAGACAATATAGTGTTAGAATGTTAGAATTACCATCTAGACTGCCTTCATAAGGTGATTTAAAGAAGAAATCCTACAATGTCAAGGGACAAGATTATTAAAATCACACTCCAGTATTAGCAACCTTTAGCATCAACGTCGGCTATAAAACAATCATCTCCTTTTTATTTATTTGACACCTTAGCTTTACAAAAATCGATATAAATAGACATTTCCTTTGGTCGTCTAGATACACCACTTAACCCCTTTTTATCTCACCTGGCCTAAAAGGCCATGTGAGCTTTTGCCATCACTATGCGTCCGTCGACCGTCGTCTGTCCGTCCGTCAACAATTTCAAAAATCTTCTCCTCTGAAACCGCAGGGCTAAATGTAACCAAACTTAATTTGAATCATCAACAGGGTATGGCTTCTCAAAATTGTGTTCGATTAGTCGGCTGGTCAAACAACATGGCCGCCATTGCTAAAAATAGAACATAGGGGTAAATCGCAGTTTTTAGCTAATAACTCGAAAACCGTTACAGATATCAAAAATCTGACAGTGGGGAAAAGGATCAGCATTATGAGATCTACCCACTGTGCAATGTTCTGAAAACCCATCTCGGAGTTATAGCCCCTTTTCCGTAAAATTTTCAAAAGTTTTGCATTTTTTATTTTTTATTTCAAAAAGTGTAACAGATAGCGGTCAAGTGTATATTGCAAAAAGGTTAAGCATATCAAGATCTACCCACCCTAAAATTTTGAAGAAAATCCATCAACCCTTGAAGGAGTTAATTCCCTTTTTTCACAGAATTTTTTTAATTTTCTTATTTTTCGTCTTTTATTTTCAAAACTATAGAAGATGGAGATTAAGTGTAAAATGACAAAATGTTTGCCATGCTGTGGCGACTTCAAAACTGGTGTTGAAAATAGTTCGTTGACCGCCATTTTCAAAATGGCCGCCAAAAAAGGCGGGAAAATTCAACATTGTTCGATTTCAATGAAATTTGGTTTCCAAATAGGTATTAATGTCGCAACTTCATAAGTGATGTAAAAAAATTTTCGTTGACCGCCATTTTCAAAATGGCTGCCGAAAAGGCGGGAAAATTCAACATTGTCGGATTTCAATGAAATTTGGTTTCCAAATAGGTATTGATGTCGCAACTTCAAAACTGATGTTAAAAATTGTTTGTTTACCGCAATTTTCAAAATTGTCGCCAAAAAAAGGCCGGAAAATTCAACATTGTCGGATTCCAATGAAATTTGTTTTCCAAATAGGTATTGATGTCGCAACTTCAAAACCGATGTTAAAAATCATTCTTTGACTGCTGTTTTCAAAATGGCCACCAAAAGAGGCGGGAAAATTGAACATTATCTGATTATCCCCGCACTTTCGAATGAAAGTTCGGGGAAATTGTCGTTGGCCTCGTCCGTCCGTCCGTCCGTCACAAATCCTTGCGACGCGAACTCCTTCTACATTTTTGGATTTAGGGTTTTAATTTTGTTATAGAACTGTTGCATATATGCTGCAGATGCGCAATAAGCTTTCGGATTTTTGATATTGGTCTTGGTGCAAACAAGAGGCCCCAATATGTCCATTTGGACACATGTGGCATGCGACGCGAACTCCTCCTACATTTTTGGATTAAAGGTTTAAATTTTGTTCTAGAATTGTTGCATATGGTCTGTAGATGCGCAATAAGCTTTTGGATTTTTTATATTTATCTTGATGCAATCAAGAGGCCCCAAGATGTCGATTTGACAAAGACCACAAAATGTTGATTGTGACACATATCGCATGCGACGCAAACTCATCCTACATTTTTGGATTTATGGATTTAATTTTGTTGCAGAATTGTTGCATTTAGTCTGTATAGATGCGCAATAAGCTTTCAGATTCCAACTTTGGTAAATTTCCTGAAAATGTCAAAGACTGATATTTTTGGACATTCTGGCATATAATCTTATATTTTGGCAAGTATTTGGAAAAAATAAAAATTCTGAAATCTCAGAATTCGAAAATGTGATTCTAATTTTGGTAAATATCCTGAAAGTCTCAAAGACCACTTATTTTTTGGAATTCTACCTAGCAACCATACTTTTAGCATTTGTTTTGATAAGGTTAATCATTTTCACCAATTGGATTTCAAAAATATTTGATTCCAATTTTGGTAAATTTCCTGAAAGTGTCAAAGACCACTTATTTTTTGGAATTCTACCTAGCAACAATACTGTTAGGATTTGTTTCCATTAGGGCAATCATTTTCACCAATTGAATTTAAAAAAATATTTGATTCCAATTTTGGTAAATTTCCTGAAAGTGTCAAAGACCACTTATCTTTTGGAATTCTACCTAGCAACAATACTGTTAGGATTTGTTTCCATTAGGGCAATCATTTTCACCAATTAAATTTCAAAAATATTTGATTCCAATTTTGGTAAATTTCCTGAAAGTGTCAAAGACCACGTATTTTTTGGAATTCTGCCTGGCAACCAAACTGTTAGAATTTGTTTCCCTTAGGGCATATATTTTCACCAATTGAATTAAAAAAAAATATTTGATTCGAATTTTGGTCAATTTCCTGAAAGTGTCAAAGACCATGTATTTTTAGAATTCTACATAGCAATCAAACTGTTAGGATTTGTTTCCATTCGGGCAATCTTTTTCACCAATTGAATTTCAAAAATATTTGATTCCAATTTTAGTAAATTTCCCGAAAGTGTCAAAGACCACATATTTTTTTGGAATTCTATCTAGCAACCAAACTGTTAGCATCTGTTTTGATAAAGTCAATCATTTTCACCAATTGGATTTCCAAAATAATTGATTCCAAATTTGGTAAATTTCCTGAAATTGTCAAAGACCACTAATTTTTGGAATTCTACATTGAAACCATAGTTAAAAATTTGTTAGAATTAGAAGAAACATTTCACCAATTTGATTTCCAAAATATATGATTCCAAGTTTGTAAAATTCCTGAAAGTCTCAGAGACTACTTATGTTTTGGAATTCTGCCTAACAACCATATATTCTTTAATTCCTCATGGTGAAAATAGTGACTGTCAATAGTTTAATTTCAAAAATGTTAAGAAAAATTATACCCAGGGTCTATAGCTGTTTTCTGTGTCAAACAGGGGTGCGGGGATCACTGTCGTTTCCGACAGTTATTACTCTAGTTTCAAATAAATTTGGTATCCAAGTGGCTATTGATGTCACTACTTCAAAACCGGTGTTGAAAATTGTTTGTTGACTGCCATTTTCAAATGGCTGTCAAAATAGGTGGAAGTCAAAAAAGTCCAACAAAGAAATATATAAAACATGATCAGACTTTAAATAAAGTTCAAGATATTGATGGTGTTCGAGCTACGAAAGTTTGAGAGACTGAAGATCAACTGCATAACTTACAATGTTACCTTGATTGTAGCTACTGAAAGCCAGGTTGGCGATACAGGCTCCTGGGACCCTCTGGTCTAAGCTCCCTACAACTTATTTGAGAACAGTCAGAGATGGCCTGAAAACTTACTGTTGTAAAGCATACTTCACGATTGGCGTGATTATTCTAAAACATTTGAAATCTTCTTGAATAGGTATCTTCAAACAGTCGCAGTATTGAAGCTTCAGATTTTTTTTTACTCTTAACACTATTCTGCAACACAATAAGCTTAAAATAGTAATCCGATACATCAATACCTCTGCACTCAAATTGGAGATATTTTTTCAGTAGAACAAAAACACAAAACAAGAAATCTTCTCAGAATGAAGTGATCAGAATTTTATTCGACCACATTTTTTTTTAATTTGACAAATGAGATGGTCGTGTGTTGAAAAGACACAGGAACAACTTGCGGGATTTAACTTCATTTACCATTTCTTGTACAGAGAATACAAAAACATTTAGTCCAATGTAAACTTAATGACGAAATTTAAGGAATATTTACATAACTAAATTCAAAGTGACTTCGGTATTTTATTATTTATTATCACTGGGCCGATTCCACTGCTGGTGGACTGTTAGTCCCCGAAGGTATTCACCAACCCAGTAGCCAGTATTTCGGTGCTGGCCCGAAAACCGATTTAGTTCTAAAACTTGCAATACTTAAATTCAAAGAAATTTTGTTAAAACCTAAGGAGTACATCCCTCATTCATAGCTCTGTCCTAATTTAATTTTGGCTTTCCTTTATAGATTCTATTGGTAATTTGTTCTCTACCATCTTTTACACATATTTCAATTTATGGATTTCCAAATGTTTTGATTTGATCTGTACTGAAGCGAATAAGTTGTGGAAGTGGGCATATATAGAAACTAAATTTACAGTAACTTTGGTTTTGTGTTATCTATCACAAAAAGGGCTTATAAATGTACTGATACATCTAATTTAGTTCCTTACGTCGATCTTTTTTGTATATTGACGAAGATAGACGTTTGAAATCTTAGCAATATAACAATTGTTATAATTCTAACTTCCCCGATATTGAATTACCATTCCGGAGCATCTGATGTCTCACCAAATTTGCATGGGAGTTCACACTTGTTCCTTCGGTATTCTACTGCCGTTGTATCTTAAAAGAGAAACAGCAGAATAAAACACAGTCAAAACATCTTCTGAGTAATGCTACTTTTGTCCCATACGAAATTCTATGGCCGTCAAATGACATCGTTGATAGAAATAACGTGTCGGTGTCCAATATAAAAATAAATGTTTTAAAATTAAATACGACTGCTAAACTAAAACGAATCATCTGTTTTATAAACAATATGTACATTCCCTGACTTTCGGGATTTAGAGTACAAAAAAAAAATGCCGAAGTTGCATAAAAAACCAGTAAATTTCGTTATGCTGTACACGTGTTTCAAGGAGTAACCTCTCATCAGCAGCATTTAAATCAAACAATTGGAAAGCCATAATCCAAAAGTTGTAAAAGAAGAAGTACTCATTACCAAATAAATCGAAATAGGAAGCCAAATCCAGTACCAAGGACATCTACCGAGTGCCATACACGGAATGAAGCCTCGATATTTTTAAGGGGTTAGAATTTTGATAAAAACAGTCGAATTCTATAAAACGCAAGGTAAAAATTTTCATGTCAGACAAGTCTGACTATCGGGCTGGTGAATACCCTCGGGGACCTCTGGTCCACCAGCAGCGGCATCGGCCCAATGGTTCAAAATACAAAAAAAAAGAAGAAAAATATCGAAGTTGCATAAAAAACCAGTATATTTCGTTATGCTGTACACGTGTTTCAAGGAGTAACCTCTCATCAGCAGCATTAGAATCAAATAATTGGAAAGCCATAATCCAAAAGTTGTAATAGAAGAAGTACTCATTACCAAATAAATCGAAATAGGAAGCCAAATCCAGTACTTTTGGGGTTCATTACCAAATAAATCGAAATAGGAAGCCAAATCCAGTGCTTTTGGGGTTCCGAGCCTTCAATTTCAACACTTTTATTACTGGTATTTGTAAGTCAATTGTTTTCAGTTATTGCTGCTTTTATTTTTCGTTTGAACATGTTATCATTAGTTTTCTTGTCGTTATCTTGAATTGTTTTTAAAATAATATGCATTATCATTTAATGTTTCTTTGCAGCTATATGTTCTTATGGATGTCGAAATGGTGGAACATGCTATGCTCCTAATAAATGCAGATGTACAACAGGATATGAAGGACCATTTTGCGATGGACGTAAGAAATATATTCAACACGATACTGTACAATTATGGCACTAAATGTTTACCCGAGTTTAACATTATCTTTTATACCCCGTTAAACCCCATACTGATCGTGTATAGAAGTGACATACATGAAATTGTTTCATTATATTTGATTGACATGACTTATGTCAATTATGATAACCATACGGGATATGTTTATATCTACTGTTGGTCTGGAATGGGCTTGGCTTGGAAACGTCAAACAACGTTAGTGTGCAATATGATAATTTATCATAATCAAATTTGCAATATCACATATTATGAAGCAGGCACATTTCATGTTTGATACACAGAAAATAAAGTTCAAATATAAAAAGAAGTGTTATTACCCTGAATTGGTACAAATGTATAATCAAAGAAATAATAACAGTAAAGGCAACTGCAACAAATGCTTATTCTTCTTATCATTTCTTGTACAGAGAATACAGAACGGATGCTGTTAACAGAGCAGGACATGCTAATCCTTCCGGACCACCTGATGTCGCTCTCGAGTTTTAAAGGAGTTCACACTGTTGGTGCTTTACTTTTTTGTGCTGTCTCGTATATCATACTGTTAATTTTAGTTTTGTCTTTGTTAGTGACGTTTGTGGTACCAATTTGTTCCTTTTAATGTTTTAATACTAAAGTAATACGAAAAAAATTTAACATGGCACTATTTGAGGGTTAAAGAAGTAACAAGTGCTATGGATTTTAATTGGTCATGTCTTAGGGTTAGGAAATGACATTAACCAATCAGCTATCAAACAGATCATTCAAAATATATTTTCCTCACTTACAGAGTGACGGGTGCTGTTAACAGAGCAGGTCATGCTTACCTTTCCGGAGCACCTGATGTCACTCTCAGTTTCACTGGAGCTCACACTGTGAGTGCCTTTGTTTTAATGTTGTGATTTCTATTTCTGTGCTTTGTATCTGTCTAACGTCATTGTTTTCTGTGTCTAACGTCATTGTTTTCGGTGTTCTCGTTTTTGCCATGTCTTTGAACTTCGATTTTTGTAAATTTCTCTCCTTTGTTCCTTCGGTATTCTACCGCCGTTGTTTCATGTCACAAACTGACTTTGATTTTTAAAGTCTTATAAATAAAGGCTAATAGTCATTGCAAGAATGGAATATACTAGTGATCTCGATAACAGTAAATAAAAGTATGTACTAAATTATGTCCCGTATAAAGAGGGAAGTTCTATCAAACACAGAAAATAAATTATGAATTTTTAGTTTCAGCATGCTCACATGTGAGCCCATGTTATCCTGGAAGGTGTTCCGGGAGAAACTGTGTATGTTCATATGGGTTTTCTGGGAGTAGCTGTCTTAAATGTAAGTTATCTGCTTATGATATATTTTCCAAATTCTAAATACGAGGCTTGTCGAGCATTTTAAAATTTTTGAATTTAACTATCAAAAAGTTCCCTTGCAAAAATTTAAATAAAGTATCTTAACCTCGTTGCCTGTTTCTAATTTAACTTCGCTATTTGCGGTACAGTATGACTATCTTGGCTCGGTACGTCCGTAATCACGAAGTTTAACTCCCTTGGACTGCAACAACATTTATTGGAAACAATACCAGTCATAGATTTATTCATTGAAAAAATATAAAGTCGATATGTAAATGGAACAATAAAGGAATTGAATATTTTTAATACAATTGTCAATTGTCATAACTCATTAATCATCATGCTAGGATTTTATCAGAATTTTATAATATGCATCTCACGTCATGGATTTATCATTTCATAAATGTTCATTTTAATGAAAATAATACATCGGCATACATGTGTAAATTGACGCACTGAATATTTAGGTGCGAGGCAATTCTTTTGGTTACTTTGGTAAATCATCAAGAAAATCTGGAACGAATTAACTTCAGCGATCCCAAAGAGTGCGAGAAATAACGGTACATTCCTCTATATAGAATTTGGCCGCGCCAAAAAGAAAAAAAAATGAAAAAGAAGCATTATGAGCAAAAGGAACCACAAAATCGTGATCCTTTGGTCAAATTGGATTTTGAATATCTTTCAAATAAATATTTTTTGAAAGTAGTTTTAGAATTTCTAAGCAATAAAGGACCATATTGACAATGCACTGTTGTCTTTTCAATCGTCATGATGTGTTACATGATCAGGTTTGAATCCCAAAACGTCAATTTTTAAAGATATCCATTGTATGTCAACAAAATCACGTTGAAATCAGCTGTTGTTTGATGTACCACTTAAGCACATTAGATCATGTGCCATGTTTCTAAATGATTGTTTAAATCATATGACTGTCTTGATGAGGATGAATTTACATATTTGAAGGTAAACATTCTTTCAACTTTGTTGATCCGGACTCTTGATGAGGGACTGACCTTTTTTCGGGATGCCAATATCGGAAATTTTCAGGCTCCGGAATAAGGGATTTCTATAATTCAAGACCGGAATTTCAGGAAATAAATGCACTGGGAATGGGGATTTCATCAGTTTCTTTGTAGTTCGGGATTTTGGATCTCACACTTATTTATCACTTTTATTTCACTGAGAAATTTCAATCTTTCTCCGCCATCTTTATAATTAAAAAAATCGTTTTATACAATATATATCTCATTGATATGAAACGTGATTTAAAAGTGGAATAACGTTATTTAAAAAAGCTAAGACTTTTTTGCTTTAACTCGTTTTCTCCAAGCACCTTTTTAATAGTATCCTTTTTTACCTACAAAGATTCGATGGTACTTTGGTTGCTAGGATTTTCGGTTCTAAAAATAGATATAGCGATCGATCTACCTGTAACCGTAAACGCTAATTTAGCGACTGTTGAGCGTTTGTCTTATGAAACGCTCGTAAACGTGACGTTATTGATTCGCTTTTATTTGCGATAATCGTTATTCTCTAATGATATGTCAAGTTTAAACCAGTTTTGAAACGTTGGATAAATTTTCTTTATTCAACGTATGTTGAATAAAGCCCTGTACTATTTCCCGCCAAATCTTTTCGGAATACATTTCTCTGTGTTTATCATTGATCATTGGAGAAAAAGATTACACCACTTTATCCCGATTATTACCATATTTATCCACTCTCGATAGTTGAATTTAAAAATTTTTAAATGCTCGGCAAGCCTCGCAATTAAAATTTTAAAATTTAACTATCTCTAGTGGGTAAAATATGGTAATGAACGGGATCTTGTGGTGTAATCTATATATATCGATTGTTGTTTGAAACGGCAGCCTTGTTTATTTTTATATCCCTTTATGTAGACGTAGTTATGACGATTATGAAGAAGTATATCCGTATGAATGTGACTTCACTTTTCTTTTCATTCGCGTACTCATGTGTTTCCGATGCTGCCGTTGTTCCCGGATTATTCGTTTTTTTCCCGACCGTTCAGTTCTTACTTACTTTACAACTCGAAGCGAGTATAAATGGTGTCCGAGAAAAATACTCTACAAAGCAACGTGAGAAAATTCAGAAGATTTGTGCATCAATTGTTGACATTTGTAACTTCTAGGAAACGGCAAAGTACATTTTACCCGAATCTTTACAAAAATAAATACTGAATAACAGAAAACATTTTTTATTGTGTTTAAAACAAGACAAATGTTCCCCTAAATATGATATGTTGGCAACAAAAAAATTAATTTCAGACTAATTGTTTGTTCGCAAATGTCAAATTTAACACCCCTCCCCTAAAAATAAAAGGAAAAATTTTAAACATTCAAGGTCTAAATGACAAGGAAATAATGTTTAATGTGATTTCTTGTTAGCTGACCTGGCTATGCCAGGGTGAGCTATTGCCATCACTTGGCGTCCGTCGTCCCTCCGTCGTCCGTCCGTCGTCCGTCCGTCGTTAGCTTACTTTCAAAAATCCTCTCCTCTGAAACTACTGTGTGAAATTGAACCAAACTTTAACTGAATCATCACTAGGGTATCTAGCTTCAAATTTGTTATTTTGTATGTCTTATAGGTCAAACAACATGGCTGCTGTTACTAAAAGTAGAACATAGGGGTAAATTACAAATTTTGGCAAATAACCAAAAACCGTTACGGATATAAATAAAGGGCTACGCCGAGCGCAGCGTGATACGACCGCAGCATGTCGAATACTGAAATTTGAACATGAGTGCAATTCAAATAAATGAAGACACAGTAAAGAGCTTGATACAGTAATTAAATGGACACAATAAAGAGCTTGAATCAGTTGCAATTTTGGCCCCTTTGACCCCTTGTAGCTCGAAAACGGTAAGAGCAACGCAAAATCCGCTGCCATACTGCTGAAAGCTTACATCAAGAGGAATCCAAAGAAAACACATCCTATTGAAATCCGATGAAAAATAGAGATTTCACATATTTCGAAAATTTGCAATTTTGGCCCCTTTGACCCCTTGTAGCTCGAAAACGGTAAGAGCAACGCAAAATCCGCTGCCATACTGCTGAAAGCTTACATCAAGAGGA